>JASTWK010001223.1:0-44147 GCA_030770225.1 Temnothorax unifasciatus
ACATATTCAAAAATTATCAAAATCGGCGATTTACATTTGGGTAGTGTTACTTGTTAGTTATATCGCATTCGTTTTTCGATTTTTATAATCATCTCCGATAGCGCATATCAAAGTAATCCACGAGATTATCGGATCAAGTAATAAAGTAATAAAGTATCAAAGCAACAATACATATTTTACCTCAATACGGAATATTCGTGAAAAATATATTGAATAATTTGCCCATCGGATTAAGACTCTATTAAGCTAAATTAAATAAACTCGATATCGGAACGATACCAGAACATCACATTGCGAATACCAAATTGTATATATTGTGTAAGTACTGAGCGACATATCTAGATGAAAAATCTATCCAGAGCAATAATTGACGTTAAACGTTAGCGAGTGACCAAGATATACCATATGGTACATCCACATAAATTAGAAGCTTGGTATAAAAATGAGGCACAGTTTCACAATCAGGGAATCCTTCTTACCAAATCCTCCATCTCCTAATGACTAATGAATGTATCCGTATATCAAACATGACAGTGTAATTACCATCATTAAACTAAACCATGCATGGATATTAATATTATATGTCCTTAAATGTGTTTAAAGAGAATGACGATTTCTTAAACAACTGTCGTATTCTTATGTCGGTAACAAACAGTCTTAACAACGAGCGTAGACTAATCATGTCGCGTTCCATAATCGTGTAGTATCGGTATGCGTCACATTACGAGCTGGGAATTAATAACTCTCATCAGGTGTAACGTAGAACGTTAATAGCGATTGGCGATTGGCGACAACGCAACGTAGTTGCTTAGTCGCTGGTACCATTATAAAAGAGCTTCTTTAGGCTTATTGCTCTGCTGTATACGAGGAGAACAAGACCGATGTTCTTTTTGGCCTTTAGATCCTTGCGAACTATTGTTAGACGTGGATACGTCGTTCACGGGTGTTCCTTCCTTGCTATTCATGGTCGATTAGTCACATGGGCCGGCATTACTGCCTAAACAAATGTATATAGATTAACTCTAAATGTATTCATATACATATACAAATATGCGCGTCAGCCTACCGATCAAGCACGTCTTTCACACACGTACACACGCACACGTGTACACGCGCGCGCACGCACGCACGCACACGCGCGATCAATTAGTATTATTATTATTACCTTTATCAATGGCTTGAAACGTCTTGGCTGTTTAAAACAGTGTCTTCGTCATCAGTAGTACGACAATATTCGTCTCTACGATCTCTACGCTGGGTTGGAGAACAACCTTGTTTGCCACTCATATATCCTGAATTATCGGCACCTCTCTGATAACCACCTCTTGACAGTAAATCCCGAACGCAATCTTCACTGCTGTCCAAAGTATCTCTACGTAATCTTAAAGAACATATTCAAACAAATTAGTCGTTATAATGCAGACAAAAAAACTTTTCCAAGAAGGCAGACGTATAACTTTACAACTTAATGTGCCACGTTGATTTTTACGCGCAGACTGTGAAAAAGTTGTTGAATTTGTAAAAGTGCAGCAACCAAGTCATAAGAACGCTTCAACATTGCAGTCCTTTGATTTATCTTAGACTAATTTTGAGTTCGGTTAGACAAGCTGCAAATTAAAAAATCAATAAATAACATATAAACAGATTACTATATATAAATAATTATAACCACACGCACAATCAAAATATAAATGTAAATATATTAATAAATAAATTACCTTGACAATTTTCCTTCCTTAATCCAGTCCTGATCGTGATAATATTTCTTAGACGGCCATAGTCGATATGGATTTTGACATATGTAACAAATGTATTTCTCTCAGGAACATCCTTTTCCTTTTTTCAATAAAATTACAATGTCCATGTTGCCAGCAGAGACAGAGACCATTAAACCGTCCTCTACCATAAAACCACATGTACAATTTATTATTTCTTCTCTCCGAAGTTGTTCTACTTTTACCAGTTCGCCATTAATTATCATCATCACCCCTTCGCTCTCTGTAATAAGTCATCACATTTATATAAAACAATAAATAACATATAAACAGATTACTATATATAAATAATTATAACCATACGCACAATCAAAATATATAAATGTAAATATATTAATAAATAAATTACCTTGACAATTCTTGATCGTGATAATATTTCTTAGACGGCCGTAGTCGATATAGATTTTGACATATGTAACAAATGTATATTTCTCAAAAACATCCTTTTCCTTTTTTTTTTAAATAAAATTACAATGTCCATGTTGCCAGCATAATATATTAACCTCCTAACGCGACACGACGCGAGCTGTCACATCACGACACACACGCACGAAGCTCGCGCGAAACTCGCCGCGATCGCTCCCGGCTTCGACCGGCCAATCACGCACGCGGAAAAGCGGCAACACTACGCGCGAGATATTCGACTCCAAGCACTTCTCGCGTCTCCATGACTTTTTTTATTATAGATTGTATCTGAATATTTTTTTATTAAAAACATTTCTGCGATTTCTCTCTTTTTTCTGTTATTTTCTCTATGCAAAATTTCCACCTCAGACCACTTGAAATCATGACTGAGGGACAAGCGATGTTTGCTGACGACAGAGTGCTTATCATCGTCTTTCCTTATATCATTAAAATGTTCAGTGACACGCGTTTTTAGGTATCGTTTTGTTTGTCCAATGTAGGATGCACAACAATCATCACAATTTATCCTGTAGACCACTTCCGTGGAATTATTCCTATCGAGACGGTCCTTTCCCCTTTTGATAATGACGTCCAATTTTTTAGGAACAGTATGGACAGTATCGAGGCCAACCTTAGTGAGTGTGTGACGTATATCTTCACCAAGACCTTTTACATACGGAAGTACGACGCATCTCCGTGGTCGAATAAATTAACAGGAGTGCTATTCACGTCACGGTGGAAATTTTGCATAGAGAAAATAACAGAAAAAAAGAGAGAAATCGCAGAAATGTTTTTAATAAAAAAATATTCAGATACAATTAATCTAAAAAAAGACGGATAACTTGAATCCCATATACGACAACGTCATCTCGCGTGTATAATTGTTTTGTTTTTCTGCTGTTGGGTACTCGGATAACCTTGTTAACGTTTAACATATACGAAACTGCCAGTTCGTTCCTGACTCCCACCGTGTGAACATGATTCGCCTCTGAGGCTCGTGTAATTCGTGATGTTCCTTTATATACAACTCGCCAGCATGATACGCAAGGCTATTTTTGTGATGCCGTCGTGGGACATTCTCTGTGTAAATAAGTACTCTCTAATTTTCTGGGATTTGAACATCACTCAATTAATTTAAAATTTTTAGCCTCTCTTTTGTGATGTTTCTGCCAAAATCTCATAAGCATTTGTACGGAGAATGTGCCGACGATGGTACTCGTTTCATCAGGTATTCAAATTTTCTGCTCCTTAATTTTTTTTTCTTTTCGCATTGACTTGAAGGAATTTCCTTTATACTTTGTTATTTTAACTTTCAACTCGTAAATTCTTAATTTCAATTATTGACTATGTTATTTGACCTCGCGCTGTATTTTTGTTATGATAGATCACTTGATAAAGACCCGAATCCTGGGTTGAAACGTCGTGAAGCTCATGTATATTTTTGCCAATTGTCGTCGATTTGAAATATATATTATTTTGTAATAAATAAACTTATCCCATACTTAATTACAAGCCGCATTATTTGCCGTCGTCACACACACCCATATCACTCGTTCGCACATACACACCACGCTGATAATCATTTTGTTACTTTTGTCGCATTCTTCTCTGAATTATTTTTATTTATTGTTGTCCTTATTTATTTACAATTTCGAGGTCTAGCAGCGCCAAGTTTTTTACAAAAAAAATTTATGTATTTTAATAAAATATTTTTATTTGTACTGTTACCTCTGTAATTCTTTGTGATTAAATCTTTTATTCTATTGAAAAATACATATATAAACTTTGTATTTAAATACCTTGTATTCTCTCGTTGGATTAAATATTTTAATAAAATATTTTTATTTTGTACTGTTACCTCTGTAATTCTTTGTGACCACTAAAAAAATACACATGTAAACTTTGTATTTAAATATCTTGTATTCCCTTGTTAAATTTAAATAAAATTTTTTAATCTTATAAAGTTGTTATCATACATTTTTTTTCTAATTGACACAATGTAAAGATTTTTCAAAGTAGTGCAACAATTATTTTTTAAGGCAATATATATGTTCTCTCTGTAATTGGCGCTGTAATTTACAGAGATATCATTTCTTTTTTGTAATTGTAATAGATCACTTAAAGCGCGACTCTTTTTTGATAAGGTAACATAATTTTGTGATGTGTATCACTTGGGTTATAATTTTTTGGAAATAAAGATACTAGTGCTTAGATTTTTTCGAGATTTTTCGAGATACAAAGATTACGTCTACCACTTGTTACTTAGGTTTTTTCGAGGTATAATACTACCACTTTCTTTTTTTTTCGAGGTAACAACATATACACTACTATGCGTGTACTTGGCGCCTTTTTTTACCTTTTTTTTAAAAAGGTAATTTTGTACAGATATCACGTCTTTTTGTAGTGTTACGCATCTTAATCTGAAGTTTTTAATAATATATACATTGCCGAACATTGCTTTTGTATAAAATATGCATCTATATTATGTTGCTTGTAAAAATTACTTCTTACCAACTTTTTCTAAAAATAATATAATACGGAGGAAAGAAATCATTCCATCTGTTGATCATACATATTCGATTTATATTTTGCATCGTAATAAACAACGTACATATACAAGATCGCTATATAAGAAAAATGCCGATGCGAGTATACAATCTAATACACAGTTTATTTTTTTTACATACACTTTTTCTTCTGTGATTATCTAGTAGTTACATCTCCGATCGTAGTTACACATCTCTCTCGCTTGAACTTAAATTATCGCGCCTTACGAAACAATAGGTGTTTCTCTAACAATACTTAGGAGAATGCGCCCTTGTTACGCCGTGACTTTAATTATTACCACTATAAAGTCCGTTTTATTGCCAGATATCAACTTATACAAAGTAATGTAATAATATATTTGGCCGTACGAAATATTGAATGTTAATGCTATAGATAAGACGTGTTCTCTCTGCAAAAAGAATTCGCCATTATCCTTCCAAATCTATCTCGCGCGCGGAATATAATTGAATAGACAGTTTCTTGGATATTTTCCAGGATATCAAGTACCTACCATTTTTACACTGAAATAAAATGATGAAAAAATTCGCAAGTGGAAATAAAATATAAATACGAATGATGCGCGATCAATGACAGTTAGTCTCGAGCAGCGACGATGTTCTAGTGGCACACAGTTACATATATAAATGTATACATTAATTTAAGATGATAGAAATAAATTATCACATTGTAAAAAAGTTTTAACATAAATCGATAAGTGAATCACGATAACGGAAGCGTTAACAATGATTAAACATCAATTAATATTTAATAATGTTTCCTAAACTTAGGGATTAGAGATACTTACCTAACACTATCAAAGATAAAAAGT
Source organism: Temnothorax unifasciatus (assembly GCA_030770225.1). Lineage (NCBI taxonomy): Eukaryota > Metazoa > Arthropoda > Insecta > Hymenoptera > Formicidae > Temnothorax > Temnothorax unifasciatus. The sequence goes on from JASTWK010001223.1 coordinate 5,557, forward strand.
CACAGCATAGTGTGAAAGTAAAATTGACTAAATCGCGTACTTTCGATATAGTTATGCGATCTATTTATCAAATTCTCTCACTCGTAAAGCATATAAAAGAACGTGATTTCGGTCATATGTTTTACTACTGTTCTCTCTGTGGTGAATCTTCTTATTTTCCTTCAAACATCAGCACCACTTTTACGTGTCATGATGATTTAAGTGTCTAGATCTGAATTACGATTACCATTGAAATTAATGTATCTTTGAATACGTTATTGTAAATATTAGCGGAACGAATTAGTTTCATGAAGAAATGCCGTATTTACAGGTTCGATTTTAACAAAGGAAAGCGTGCGACGTGCGTAATGCGCAAAGATTCTGTGCTATCTCTTCCTATACTGTTCAATCTTGTATGAAACGTTGAAGTCACATATGTAAACACATAGATAATTCCTTAATATTTTACAATCATCCTTGAGCAGTGTTGGAGAATCAAACCGAACATTCGGGAAAGTTCGCATTATTCAGCGCTCGGAGTCCGCAGCTCCGTTTTGAACGTCGCGACCCTTCATCACGTGCCTCGACGAACGTTTCGCACGCCTATTCGTCGAGGCACCGTGCCTAGCGACAGGAGCGCGTGTTCCACGCGTACTTAAGTACTTTCAAAATAAAAGCGAACAACAAGATCGCCCGCCCCGGGAATGACTGCTTATCCCCGTTTTCGCGCGGCGCGACCGCCGAAATCGAGCGCGAAGCGGGCAGAATCTCTCGGCTCGTCAGCTCGTTCGCACGGTAGCTGACGACCCTTCGTAAAATCCCTTGTCGCTCACGCGACGTTAAACATTGTTCGAGCGCGGTAAACCTGCTAGTGTAAGCCTAATTGTTGTGTGTGTGCATCAAATCTGCGTTTGCAAGACGACGCCCGTATCATTTTCGCTATCGTCCTCGGCTTCGCGATCAAGATTTCCGTCGGCCGCGATCAAGATCTCCGTCGGCCGCGAGCAAGATCTCCGACTCCGCTTCTACGCAAATTGCTCCGGGCGTCGCCTGCGCTGTGTGCAGATTTAAACGTGTCATATTGTGCAGAAATAAACGTCATGAATTACAACTCGAGTGTTTAAGTTTCTTCCCGCTCCGAATCCTTCAACGAAGCTCCACGCTCGTGCTACCGAACGTCCTCGCGCTTATCTCTGAGCGAATCCCGGCGATTCATCTCGGGACGATCTCGTCGAGATCGCCTCCCGAACAAGCAGTTAAATAGGGAAAGACACAGTACTTATGGAAAACAAGATTTTTATAAAAAGTATGACAGATTCATATTATCTCTTTCCTTTGATATTTCTTTATGAGCTATATTGCACAAGAATATACTTAAATCAAGATTTTGTGATGTATTATCCGTAATTATCCATCATAATTTTTTTATATAATTATCTTTGCTATTTTGCGTAAGTTTATTTTTGTATCTGAATATCTGTTTAAAAAACAAGAGATGAGAATATGAAAACTTTTACAACTGCCTGCTATGTTATTGATTAAATCAATCATTGTATATTACTGTCCAATTAGATTGTAAATATATAACTAAAATATTGATTAATCTGATTGATTTTAATATAATACACCTATAACACTGCGCAATATCAACGTTAAATAAAAATTTAACCTAATAATTAAATTGCAAAGTTTACTTGTACAATCGTAAATTGATCAATAGACATTGCGTCCTTCAGAAATATTACGACATCCATATAATCAACGTTTCTATACCAACATTTTAATTCTATCGCATCTCTGCAGTTTCATAGTAGGAAGTCACTTAGCATTATTCATTAATATTACCCCGCTATTTTGTTCACTATATAACTATTTAAAAGTTGTATCCTGTGTATCGGATAACATTATCAAAGAGCAAATTATACAATGATGAAGCAGTCTTAAGGCTCCTGGTCCCTGAGCCGAGAACTCCGAAACGACGGTGGCGACGTACCGTCGCGGTAGAAATAAGAACTCTCTCCTCTCACTCTCTCCAATGGAGAATCCTGTCCTTGTGACATGTGACAACCTTATTGTAAGTTGCGTTAAATTTCTTTATTATTCGCTCTGTACTTGTGCTACAACGTTTGTCGTATTCGTGAAACTCGTAAAATTGACCGGATGGTAAGATTTGCGAGAGATACATATGCGGAAGGAACATTCTCCACTCCTTTCGATAGTCGTCAAATGGCTTGTTTTTCCGTATGTTTAGGTTTCGTTTTATGGCTGTTTGTTTATTGTCGAGGGAAAAGGATAGTATCCGGTCAATTTTAGAAGTGTGCTGAAACGATCTGTAGTGATTTTTTATTGAAATGTCTTTTTATTTCGGAAAATACCGCAACTTACAATAGGGTAATTTCTCGCCTCGATAGCAAGAAATTCAATATGGCCGCGGTGACTACCCAGGAGCCTTAAACAAATTGGCGCGATGTATATCTATACAGGAATCTGAGGAACTGCGAGTCGCAGACGTCGATATCAATCATACTTTCAATTTTTTCCATCAACTTTGGTATTTGATCTAATATTATATATTTTTGAATTAAATGATCGGGTTTGTTAGATTGGGCACGTATTACTGAATTTTTCGACACGTGCAATTATTTGAACACGTCTTCCAACGAGATTTCATTTTTCCAATATTCCTCCGGCATAATTGTATATATTTTCACCATCACATTTCACATTTAACCTCAGTGCTGATTCGATATCTAGAAGGCTCTTCACATATGTCCACAATGCATCTTGCCAAGACGATGCTATCTGTCGCAAAGATTTGCGTATATGGCACGATATAATACACCTGCACGGAAAATATTTCTCTATATTTATTTACATACAACATACAGTTAAGTCTATAGGCACGAGGAAAGAGCGGGCCTTTGTTCACATTTAACGTTCACGATGATGATATTCGTGTTATGCACGATGCTTCTGTCGAAATCGAGAAATCACATGCCGAAAAGTTTTACTTAGGTATTTATCATTAAAAGAATACTTTGTATAATTCTCTTTTATGTTATTTTTTAATTTTTTCTTATTAGATCATGGTACAAGATGAACAAACACATTTTTCCAGCGAGTAGATGGAAACCTTTTGACCCAATGAAAAGTTACGACAAATATACAGTGTCGGATAAAAATAGGAAGAAAGATAAAATTTGATAAACTTAGATTCAACAAATTGTCCAATTTCTTTTAAAGGATTCAGATTCAAAGGACTGTAAATATTATAACCAGATAAATAACTTTGTTTCATCGCACAATTGATTCATTATACAACAGATTGTAATGTGTATATATATATATATATATATATATATATATATATACACACACATATACACACATATACATATATATTGTAGCTACATTGTATTTTTAAGGACTGTGATTTTAATTCATTTAGTTATGTGATAATATTTAATTCATTTACTCGATTATGTAGCTCTACTAAATTACAGTCCTTTGAATCTGAATACTTTAAACGTAATTGGACAATTCGTTGAATCTAAGTTTATCAGATTTTATCTGTCTTCCTATTTTTATCCGACACTGTATACTTGTCGTTACCTTTCAAAAAATTCCCATCTACTTGCTGGAAAAATATGTTTGTTTCTTTCATACCATGATCTAATGAGAAATAACATAAAAGAGAATTATACAAAGTATTCTTTTAATAATAAATACCTAAGTAAAACTTTTCCGGCATGTAATTTTTCGGTTTCGAAAGAAGCATCGTGCATAACACGAATATCATCGTGAACGTCAATGTGAACAGGGGCTCGCTTTTTCCTCGTGCCTAATTGCAATTTTACATACGTTAAAATAACATGCCAACATTATGATATTGCTTCATAAGTTTTATCATTTAGTATCTTTACCTTAGTTACAATAAAATTGTAAAACGTATAATGGTGCGGTAATATAAGAACCTCCTCAACATATATTAACTGATCTGCCATTACTGTTTTAAGCTCGCTGAATTCACGCCTCAGAACTTCTAAACATCTCTGAAGAAGCTGATAGATAGAATTACCTGTATCTGAAAATTTAATTTATGCAGCAGAACATTATACATATATCACACCAATGTTACTCCAAAAGTGACACTGGAGTATCTCTAAATCACTGAGACATTCACCTTTCTTCATTGTAACACTCCGACGATGACCAGATCCATCCCAATAACTGAATGTGACCTCAATTTCTTCTTCCTTCAACGCGTTCTGCTTTTTACTCTATTCTTGCCTCAATTCTTCCCTAAGTTTATTTTCGTCCTCCTCCCTTTCCTTATCCGGCAAGAAACTTGTATCTACATCTGGATTTTTCTTAATCTTCTTAATCGCGGGGCCATCACATTTTCTGACTGCGGAGATTTTTCGGCATTGTCTTCATCAGAAGACATCTTTGTCTTAAATCACATAACATTCAGAGCACTGGGCAGAAATTATATATATATATATATATATATATATATATATAATTCACGTCAAACCGCATATATAACATCGCGTTATTTTTACATTTAGGAAAATTATTTCGCGTTAAACTTGCATACATAGGGAGCTTTCCAGTAAGTGACACAAGCCGACACAAACGTCGTTCTATCTTTCTTTTTTGGCAATGAGTAACAAAGATAAAACGATACCTGTGTCGACTTGTGTCGCTTGCTGGAAAACTTCCATAAGTGAATCTCGCGTTTTATGTAAAATTTGTAAGAAATCGGTAATCTAACCTATACTACGTTTACGCGAGCGTTACTTAATTCTGTAGTAACTTACGAACGATACGATAATTCCTCCGCATAAACGGGATATTTTATATATATAATTACGATGATATCGTTCGTATAAGTTAGTATAGTTACAGAAGTAATACTCACGTAAACGTAAACTATTATAATTCCTGTCATATGCACTTAGTCACGTAAAAGAGTCTTGCTTCGCGTCGTATAACAATAGGATAGGATAATTAAATGTAAATATAAAACAATTACCTCTTGAATCAGAAAAAATATTAATCGTCGCGTCGCATACTTGAGTCACGGTCAGTCACGCTCCGCGCGTACTTGACGCGGGACACTACCGTGTTAGGTTAAGTTAACTGTGACAGCGCGCTGTCCGAGTGTCCGCACTATCCGCACTGTCCGCACTGCGCGCATATATACACACACAGCACGCTAAACGCACTGTCTGCACTGCACTGCACTGCGATACTAACGCCGCTTGCCGCCAGTGCCGAAAAAGTGAAAGTGACATTTCTCTGTTATATGTATGTTATATTCGGTTATATCGTAGCGTTAGAAGGAGGAGTATCTTAAAATAAATTTTTCACATTTGGACTTTGCGTTCCAATATCTCCGCTCGTAGGGCACGTAGCGGAAAAATGAAAAGAACGGACCCCCCCCCCCAAATCGACCCCAAGCTATCGACCAAGCCTATTTAGAACTTGATCCGTTCACTCGTTATCGAGATCTCAACATCTCGAGTACTTGCAAATCGTCGCGTCGCGTAAAAGAGTCACGGTTGGTCTCGCTCCGCGTGTACTTGGCGCGAGACACTACCGTGTCTCTTCATCACCCGTCACAACAATTTACGATTTCGGCCGATGTCGGGGACTTCGCGCGACATCACCTCTACGCCTATGTCGGTGATACAACGGTCCGGTAACTTTCATAATTACGTTTGTTTAAACAAATTTTATGCCGGTGCCGCTTTGTTTCGTCGTTGTTAACGATCACCCGGATGTTTTATCCGCGATTTCGACGCGTACATGGTACTTTGTGCGACAATCCGACACTCGTGAGACGACACGTCTTACCCGTTCTAAGGCTCGCGAGAGACTGCCACGAGATACGCTTCTCTCGTTGGGTCCCCACTTCGCGGGATTTCCCCCACTCTCGTCGCTCGGCCGCTTTCTCTTTTCTGGAACTTTCCATACTGCGTCGCAGATGACCTTGTTTACAATAACATGTGTTCGCGCGTGTGTATATGGAAAATTCCAGTTGCTACGCCTTAATTATATTCTTCCGACCTGGCAACGAGGTAGTGGTTTTTCACCTCGCAGAAACGGCTCGCGCCGTCGACGCCGACCTATGCGCGGGTTGTTTCCCTTTGACAATAACCCGTTTCCGGGCGACTTCCCTGAAGAAGACGTCCGGGTGTGCTTCAACCGGGCGGCCCTTGACGCCGACCCCTGGTGCCTCTCAAGCATGACCTGGTAGGCCCTATTCCGGGGGTTTTCCTCGTGGAAGATCCCCAGGTTCCCTGATCGCGGACGGTCCCGTATCTTTTGATCCGGGCGTCGTATCGAGACGCGGTTTTCACTATCTCGTGCACCAGGTGATTCTCTATTGGCACCGGGCCCCTTTTATCCCGATTTACGCATGGTTCGCGAACTTTCGAACGCGCGACCTGGTCGACCTGGTGACCATCGGTGATCGCTTTCTTCGTGTTGGGGACTCGGCACCGATCGCTATCTGCCGCCTAGTGCGCGGTTCGCGTTTTCTCGGACGCGTGCTTTCGGTCGTTTCCGCGCCTAGTGCGTGGTCCGCCATTTTCTTAACCCTTGACCCTATCGGTCCGGCGGTTGGCAGTGATTGCTTGTCGCGTCGCGGACGCTCGTCACCGCTGACTAGTTTTTCCGGATCTTGCGTCGTTCGCGCTTTCCCGGACGCGCGTGCGTGGTCCTCCATTTTCTTAATCCTTGACCCTATTGGTCCGGCGGTTGGCAGTGATTGCTCGTCGCGTCGCGGACGCTCGTCACCGTTGACTAGTCTACCCGGATTTCCCGCGGTTCGCGTTTTCTCCAGACACGCGTCGCTCCTTGCTCCCGCGCTTCTCTCACACGGTTCTGCCGTGTGAGGATTGTGTGTGGCCGCGGGCCTTGTGCGCTTGCGCGCCTTCCACTTCAACTAAGTCGCAGCCTATAGGCTAGTGGTATGTAAAAAACGAAAAAGAAACTGAAAACGTTTTGGCGGGTCCCTTTTCGGACCGGACGAGCAACGGCTCTTTTAATAATGCTTATTCCTAGAACTTATGACTATTTCTTATAACTAATCTTAACCCTATCGCGCCGGATGGGACAGCACAGAGGATTGCATCTTCCTCATCCTCGGAGCGCGTTTTGCGCGTCTACCTTCCTAGCCGCGATCTTGGGTGTCCGCGTCTTCCGTCGCGGGTTTCCCGTGCTCGCTCCCGGGTGGTCTGGTCGCCTCCTCCTCGGCCTTGGTGCTGGGCGTGAACCGTAGGTCCTCCTCCAGGACGCTGACGACGCTACGGAGCGCCTCTAGCCCCTGCGGCTCTCTCTCCGGCTCTGTCGGCAGAGCCGTTATCGCGCCGCTTATGACCTGCGAGGTATTGTCCGCGGTTGGTCGCGGCGGTTGCTGTATTACCGGCGGGCGCGTTTCCCGCACTTCCGCGACTTCTACGGTTGGCGGGTTGTCATCGGCTGACCTGTTCCGCGCGAAGAACTTGATCGCTTGCTCGCTGACGCGCTCGATCACCACGCGCGGTGATCTCACGAGCATGGCGCGCGTTGCGGCCGCTTGCGGTCGCAAGGTTAGGTTTAGTGCACGTACTATACATTGAATTTATCCTTTTAGGAACGCCAGCAGGCAACGGGCCTTTTCAAAGACCGTTGAGAGCTCCCTCCCCAGCATCTGCTCCTCGGAGCGCTCGAGCATGCACAGCGATTGAGCTCATTTCAGTCCGCTAAAATCTAAATTCATGTTTAGGGCTTAGGGAGTGTATTCTAGAGATAGAATACTATCGATTTAAGCAAAAAAAATTGATTTTTTGAAGCCGCTACTCCAGGCTACCCCCTTAATGAGAAAGTCATGGCAGTAGTCACCGATAATGCCACAAATATTGTAAACGCTACTCACTTACTCCAGCAAATTTCAGAAAAGTTTGGTCTTACTTGTGCTGCTCATAGTCTCCAGCTAGCGATTAACAAAGCGCTCGTTGGAGGTGATATTGAAAAACTGCTTGTGAAATCCAGCAAAATTGTTTCACACTTTAAACACTCAAATGTGGCAAAATACGCGCTTCAAGAGAAACAAGAGCAGCTCGGTCTACCTACGATGAGTCTTTTACAGAGTTGCAAGACAAGATGGAACTCGTCATACTTTATGCTCGAGCGACTTCTTCAGAACCGAATCCCTGTCATGAATGTATTGACAGATCAGTCGTAGTACCACAGCTCCGGTAGCCGAAAGCTTAGAAATAAGCGAGAGAGAATGGACACTCATAGAGGCGCTTTTGGCATTGTTAAAACCTCTGCAATTGGCAACTACGGTTTTATGTGGCGACAACAGTTTTCCTGTATCCATGGTTCGTCCTGTCCTACAAAAGACACTTCAGAACTACATGCAAATTCGCGATGAGGATGATGTAATGATAAAGAACGCCAAGGAAATAATCGCAAATGAGATCACACAACGTTTCGACTTAACATGGACCTCCAACAACATTACAGCGGGACAGATTGCTTCAATGATGGATCCAAGATTTAAAGACTTGGATCATGAACCTTTTGAGGCGAGATTAGAGGTCACGTGAAATACATGCTACAGGGAGTAGCTCCTGTCGAAGACACGTGCTCTAAAGTTACCAAAAAATAGTGCTTTGGAGTTCCTTTATCAGCAAGAAATCAATAATAATGACATTGATACGCAATGGCAATGTTATCTGTCTGAACCGCAACTAAGATTTGATTTGGATCCATTTGAGTGGTGGAATATTTGGAAGGATAAATTTCCTGCTATTTCATATCTTGCCAGAAGATATTTGAGTATACCGGCATCTTCTGCAAGCTTAGAGCGATGTTTCTCAACGGCTGGTAATATAATTACTTCAAAAAGAAGCTCTTTACTGCCAGAAAATGTAGATGTTAGTTTTTTTATACCAAAATAATAGTCTACTTTCATAGATATAATTTTCTACATTTTCAAAATTTATGATAAGTTAAGAAAAAAAAATATTAATAAACATTATTTTTTCGTAATATATATGTCGCTTATTATAATAAATGTATTTATTCACACACACTTATACATTGACAATAGATGTTGCATGTAATCTATGTATTTAGACAATAAAGTGTCTTTGTTTCGCCGGTAAATAAATAACAATAACAATTGTATTTAGCTTTATTGTGTTTTAACCCGTGTGCATACTACATATACATATTTCATCTTCATTTATGTGAACATACACGTGTATACGTATCACATACACGGGTACACGTATACACGTATCACATACACGGATACACGTGTACACGTGTACGCGTGTACACGTACACGGATACACGTGAATAAAAGTTTCTTAAATTGCTGTACACGGTTTAAAACACGGAAAATTTAAATACACGGATTACACGTGTAGTCTGATACACGTGTATTCGAGAGCTCTACCGCATACGCCAGTGTATATATCTTCCTCCCTCCCAGCCTTACTCCTCCCCAGCCCCCTCTTTTCAATTCATCATCAATGTCCGCCAGCAGCAATGTGAACAGAATCGGGCTTAACGGGCACCCTTGTCTGACTCCTCTTCCCGTCCAAAACCTCTCTCCCAACTCCTCTCCCACCCTTACCCTGGAATCGCAGGTTTTGCCGTCGATTCCGTCATCGAGTCGCGATAGCAGCGGCACGGTCCAGGACATGAGCGCCAGCCAGCAGCCCGACGGCCAGGTGCAGCAGGGGTTAGCGGAGTGCACTCAGGTGCAACTACAGGGAAATCAAACGATAGTACTCGATCAAACGGACACACAGATCGAGGAAGGTTTTTATACCTTCGCGGCAGACGAGGAGGTCCAAAGAATCCTGCAGGCGGGTGCACAGCTTGCTGGACAGAGGCAAGGCTTTCCGGTGCAACAGGGTGCAGTCCAGGTGCAGCAGCCGCAACAGATGGTCGCAGACCAACAAACACAGCCGATGGACCAGAGCCCAGAGGGACGTCCAGGTACAATCTACACGGCGTTGTAGTTAAGTTAAGTAACATAGCGTTAGGATAAGACGGAGGAAAAAGCGATACGGGAAGGATCGCGTTGTAATTTATTTTATTTCAAGCCGTTTATACAGACCGTCTCGACCATGATTTCGGATAGAATTTATTTCGTTGTATTAACATTCATTCTCATCCTATTCATTACCTTTGTGATATACATGATTATTTTACTGCAACCTATTAGACTAACAGACATGCCAAAGTACTTTCCATAATGAAGTTTAAGGAATTCGTGATAGTTTCAATCATTCTATTCGTACCGCTTACTTTATCTTTCCCGAACGTCGAGACGATAATTTCATTATACGTTTTATTTACCGTTTACATAATGATCCTAAACCTACCGGAAGAGCCGTAAAAGCGCTCGATTTCCTTTCTTTGATAATTAGTTTTAAGACAATGCCCGCGGTGCAAATAACGATGGGCGAACCGCACTCGCGGTGCGGATAGATATTAAGATGCGTTTCGCTAAAAGACGGGATAAGCAACGGCAATTTTACGTTTATTTTGTTGGGAAAAGGCAAGGTAGAACCGAGCCATAACGTGTATAGAGATTTATTTTATTTTCTATTTAGATATTTTATTCGGAAACATTTACACGCAAATAATGCTACACTTTCAACAGAGACACGCGTTCCGAGCGACGATGATACATCCTATAAGGTTTGAGAGCGATACGACACGTTTCAAGCATCTGCACTTATTGCACTTGCGACACTTCGTTCGGAATTAGCGAAATACAGAAATACGCGATAGATATCTACACTTTTTAAAGAAAAACGCGTTCTGAGTGACAAGAATAATATCCATACGGATAAACAGCGATTTAACATGTTATTAGCATTTGCACTTATGTACACTTGCTACACTTCGCTCAGAATGCCGATACACCGAATTACGCGATAGAGAGCTACACTTTGCACAGAATACAATCAATTACAATAGATTAAATACATTTCGAGTCTTTTCCGGAAGTTAACGTCAATACAGACATTTACACTTTGTTGGCGAAATGTCGATGGCCGCGCGTAACTCCGTATCGCCAATTGGAATCAGAAAGGCCGGGTCGACCCCGACAGGGATCAGGAGTGCGGAAATGAGCGGACACTGACAATTATGCACAGAATCTTTTATTACACAGTGTTCTGCCGAATGGTTTTTACAAGAGAAACGGCAGTCATCCACAACGTGCACGCGATTGCGGCGTGCGAATGTTCACGGCGATATGTGAGCGCCGTCGAGGCGCGATTTCGTGACGCTGAGACGCGCACTTAAGTTTTAATAAATGTTCACCACTCGCGGACGGCGAGGGTAAAGTTGCAGACGCACGGAGGCGTAAAGATTTGTCACCGCACTATAAAGGCGGGAGCGAGCGCACGAACGGCGCGGTTGCGAGTGCCTGCAAGACACTATTCGCGAGTGCTTTGATGGCACTATCGCTTGCAGTCCGGGTGCACGACGGGGCGTAAAACCGCGTGGAACGAACGTGCTGATTGTACGGATGCACGCCGGAAAGAGTCCGCGTGAACCGGAGTCTAATTGCGAGAGACGGGTGCAAGTCGGCAAGACTACCGCTTGAACCGCCGTACAATTTTTCACTGAACTGGCCGGAGCTCTCGCGGGCCTGCTTCCGGAGTATTCGCGTGACGTTACAATTATTCGACCAATAAGCGCGGTTCCCAGGATCACGGGATCCTAGCATGTTCGGATCGATAGCGCGACGCGCGAGAAGGCACGGTGAGGGGATGCAGAGGGGTGCGGCGCGAAATCGCCTCGTTCAGGGGGCAGCTCAGGGATGGCGTTAGCGGTATCGATCGCGGTGATCGATCGCGAGGATTGACAATCCCGAACACACTTGTTACACTTGTTACACTTTTTACACTTTTCTAAGATAACGGCGCGACGTGGATAAGCAGCGTTGTTTTTATTATTTTGGAGTATTTCCTGTGAAAGAAACAGATTTTATATTAATTTTATGCGAGCGTTTATAATTATAACGTTTTATACTTACCTTTGCGATCACCTATACCGATGGTGAAATGGAGTGATTCCTGGAAATCCTGGGGTACCTGAAAAGAAAGAATTAGATTAGATGTGGGTAGATTACCCAATGTTACTTACCTGGGACCATGAGTCATTCCTGTGATACGTCAAGTGTCACCCGGCAAAAACCGTGTGACACTTTCTGCACTCAAGCATGATATGCAACGGTGCAGCGATGCGTATGGTTCACGCGAACGAGCGATAGCCAGCTACGCGTCGTTGCACTCCCGGAGTGCCACCTCCCGTTTCACGTGTAACCTACACCCCGAAAGTGTAGATGGTGCAGCCCATCTACACCCGCGGCGAGATAGACGAAGCGGACCGTGAGAGCCAACGGTTCGGCAAAATGCGCATGCGCAGAATTCAAAGTGGGGGAACCGCAACCATCCCTCGAGGACAGTCTTTCGAGAACTATCAAAGCGCGTACACGTACGTCGTGAAGCGTTATAAAATTCGAGAAGCGAAAGTCTTATCCCGTGGCCGTTACGAAATACGTGCGTTTAACAACGGTATTGCGCGAAATACCGGGATATCGTCTAAAAAGGAGTCTACACTTTCATACGCGTAATAACCGGCAATCCGAGCGTGCGTAATTCGACTTGCGTGCGTTAATGGTGATTGTAGAAGGAGTGGTATTCGAAATAAACTTGTTATTTGTTTATAATAAACAAAAGTGCAATCATTTTGCGTGCCCGCCATCCACCTTTTCTCTCTGCGAGAATCCGTCGTCAGGGCGTGATCATACAGGATCGAACAAGTCTGCGACGTAGAAAAAGCAGTCATTTTGTCTCGAGGAAAGTCAAGGGTAACCAACGTAAAGGCTTTCTGTGTTGATGCCTGGAAAACACAGTGGCGACCGTTAATTCGACAACAGTAAGTGGCTACGTGAGACACTTAATATACGACATAATCCGTTGTTCCGGTTACAACCCTACATGCCGTCTCCCCCAACAGCTCTTTACACCTTATCACCAAGCCCACCCTTACTTCCCTTTTCCTCATGGCTTCCACCAGAATCCTTCTGTCCACCGAGTCAAAAGCTGCCTTCAGATCCACGAACATCACCACCATCTTCCCCTTCTTCCCATTTACTTGCCTATTTATCAGGTAATTCAGTACATAAATGTTGTCCGTGGTCCCAACCCTTCTCCTAAACCCCGTCTGGCTCGGCGGAAGCACGCCCTTCACTTCGACCTCCTTCCTCAACCTTTCCGCCAACACAGCAGCGTACACCTTGTACGCCGTTTGTGCTAACGTCAGCCCTCTGTAGTCCTCCACTTTCTCCCTCTCCCCCTTTTTTCCTATAGGCACTATAATTCCCTCCCTCCAATCCTCCGGCCAACCCTCTCCTTTTCACACTCTATTACACACCCCCCATAGCCATTCCTTCACCACCTTTCCTCTAAACTTCCAGACCTCGTTTGGTATTCCATCACTTCCCATCGCTTTTCGTTTTCTAAGCTTCCTCACCACCTCCCACACCTCTTCTCTCCTTATTTCCTCCTCTTCCTCCCCCAGCCCCTCCTCTCTTCTTGCTCCCATCACCACCCTCCCTTCCACTCCTCCTAATAGCTCTTTGAAATACTCATCCCATTCTTGCATACTAATTCCCTCATTCACTCTCTTTCTCCTCTTTCTCTCCCTATTTACCACCTTCCATACCTGCCCCTCCGTTCTGATCTCCTTCACCTCCGCTTCCCATTTCTCCACCTCTCTTCTTTTCTTCTCTTCACACAACTTCTTGTATCGCTGTTTTTCCTTCCTGTAATTGTCCCCCTCTCCCCTCTCTTCTCCAATTCCTTAACATGATCCCAACCCTTCTTTTCCTCTCCCTACATTCCTCATCCCACCAACCCTTTTCTCCGCCATTCGTACCCCCCACCATTCAGCTCCCTTAGCACCTCCCTTATCCTCCCTTTCAACTCCCGCCACTCCTCCTCCACTCCCCCTCCCTGAATTTGCCTGTCCCCCACTAGATCTTTAAATTTTTTCCTGCTCTCTTCTGACCAGTCTCCTCTCCCACTTCCGGTCCCGCTCCTTCCCCCCTTCCTTTTACCCATACCCTCTTCCATCTCTTCCACCCACGCCGTTACTGGTTGATGATCTGAGTCGACCTTCGCTTCTACCACTACCCGCTCTACTCTCTCCCTTGTCCTCCTGTCCCCCAACACGTAGTCAATTACCGACTCCCCTCTCCCCCCTGTATACGTCCACTCTCCCTCCTCATCTCCTCTAAATCCCCCGTTAAAAATCGCCCACCCATGCTCCCCCAGAAACCTACATAACTTCCTTTCCTCCCCATTTACCTTGCCATCTTTTGTTCTTTTTTCTCCTTTCTTCCTCTCTTCTTCTCCCTCTTCCACGAATCCCCCCCCTTTCCCGGTCTTGCGTTAAAATCCCCCCCTATCAGCACCCTTACTCCCATCTCTATCTCCTCCACCCATTCTTTTAGGTCTTCCAACTTCCCGTCCATATCCTTATTTATATACACTTCCACTATCCTCCACCACTCCTTTCCAAGCTTCACTTTTACCGCTACTATCCCCTCTTTATCTTTTTTCGTCTTCTCTCTTTCCAATTTAATCCCTACCCTCACCCCTACTATCATTCCTCCTACCGCCCTTCCCTTCCGATTCTTCCTCCCTGCTTTCTGTACCTCCCACTAGTGGTGCGATTAAAATACGAATATTCGTGATATCCGGATATTCGGATATTCGGATAACCAGTTAAAATAAAAATTATTCGAATAGCTGAATATTTGGATAATAACTATTCGGTTATTCGGATAACTGGTTATTCGTATTATCCGAATAACACGCTATCCGTATTATTCGGATATTTTGAATATACATACGTATTATCCGAATATTTCTGATATTAAAATAATGCGCACGATATGCATACTTTGCGTTGGTGGAAAGCAGGAAGAAAACTTTATGCTTTGCGGAGACAAATGTGGTCTGTTTGGGTACATTTCTCTACAATTAGAAAACTGAAAACCTTAATTCTACTATATGCGGCTATCATGCTAAACTTCAAATTTTATTATGTCAACATAACACTTCTCGACTTACGTATTCATTTGTGCTACGTATTTGTTGATTTCACCTCGGTCGAGCGTCTAGTATAGCAGTGTCGTATAGGCGGCATAGGCGTACGACCATTAGCAAGCACTTGGTGTGGGGACCAGTAACAGCCATACAAAGGTTTGAAATCTAGTTAATACTATTTCAATCGGTATTCTGGATAGAAACTGAGCACGCAGCAAAAGCTAGAACATCTAAATCTTTCAGCGATGGGGAAAAGTAAAGTGTGGGAGCATTTCGTGCAATCAGCCGACAATAGCGAGGCGGTATGCAATTACTATGAGTCAAAACTGTCTCATAAAGGTTCCACGACATGTCTGTGGAACCATTATAATACGAAACACAAAGTGCTCGGAGCTTCATCGTCACGTATTCACAGGTAAGTTTTTTATTTTTAACGCTGCCGTATTTTCGATACCATTCAACGTTTTCTGATGTTTCGCTTTTCAATGTTAGAACAGTATATTCCTTAAGGGGTTATATCCACTTAGGAGCCCGAAAAAGAAGCGATTTTTTAATAATTTATTCTGGAAAGGCATTTTAATTTAAAAACACAAAATTTTACACACTTATTGTAGTCACTTTCAAGTATAACCTAAAATTTTTTTGCTTAAAAATAATGATTTTTAAAGCCGCTATAGCCGACGTCCGGGAGCATCTCGGTGTCTTGCGGTGACCACTCTATCTCTGGACTGAATCATCTGAAATAAAAAAACCAAAAAGATTTTGTTAATATAATATATTATCTAGTATTTAATCGAAGGAATAAGCAAAATATTAATTTTAACAAAAATAGTGGCTTCTTAAACGAACAAAATTTATAGCAAAAATTGAAATTTTTGTTTTAGAAGCCGCCATTTTTTTTAAATTAATATTTTGCTTATTCCTTCGATTAAATACTAGATAATATATTATATTAACAAAATCTTTTTGGTTTTTTGGTTTCAGATGATTCAGTCCAGAGATAGAGTGATCACCGCAAGACACCGAGATGCTCCCGGACGTCGGCTATAGCGGCCGTAAACATCATTATTTTTAAACAAAAAAATTTGAAATTATACTTAAAAGTGACTACAATAAGTGTGTAAAATTTTGTGTTTATAAGTTAAAATGCCTTTCCAGGATAAATTCTAAAAAAATCGCTTTTTTTTGCCTCCTAAGTGGATATAACCCCTTAAGGAGGTTCAATCGTTACTTGTGAGTCAAAAATGAGATTGAAATAAATGTCATTACAGCGATCCTAAATTATATGCAATATTAGTATAATGAATTGTGGATGCTACTTACGTGCTATATTCTTCGTCAATTTATTAGTGTATAGAATATTAACAAACATATACTGGGGTATGAGAGCGTCAACGACTCGGGAATCGCTTATTTGGCCAACATTATAGGTTAGAACTTGTCACTTTGTGACAATAAGCTTTCTATACTCGAAAGTTAACTTAGAGCCTTCATTTTTTAATATGATTTACATAAACACTTTACACAAATAATCGCAAAACTTGAGCAATATTGACCATATAGTTTTTTTGTAATATTATTTAGAAGTTGACCACTTTTAGCCTATACCCTTATGGAGAAAGTCTCCCCGAGGTAGATTATCACTGGTTTAGTACACAATTAGTTAACTTTTAGGACTTTGAAAACTAGCATTTGATAAATGAAACATCAAGGATTGTGTAAAGACTTTAAAAATCGGATTTTACCATGTGGATTGAAGGCTTTATCGTCACAAAGTTCAGGTTCCAGCGTAGAATGTTGGATAACAAGCGATTCCCGAGTCGTTGACGCTCTCATACCCCGAAATATATTTATTAATATTCTATACATTAATAACTGACGAAGAATATAGCACGTAAGTAGCATCCACAATTCATTATACTAATATTGCATATAATTTAGGATCGCTGTAATAACATTTATTTCAATCTCATTTTTGACTCACAAGTAACGATTGAACCTCCTTAAGGATGTTCTGGAAAGTTTGTCAAAATGCTATGAAGTTGATAAAATTTAATATCTGTACACGGAGAGAATTTTTTGTTATATTTTACTCTTAAATTCACTACAAACTTGGGACAACTTGGCAACCAAGGAATTTTTAAAATATACAAAAGACATTTTACAAACAACGTGATAAAAATTACCAAGCAGATTGGTAAATTTTGAAAAATTATTGAAATTTCCTAGATATATTTTAGTAAAATTAATCAAACATAATTTATCTTTTAATGTGATAGATATTAATATTTTTTATTATGGTAGATATTAATCAGAATAGCTCGCATAAAATTCTTGGTGGTACATGTTGTCCCACAACTACCATGATTTCAGGGTAAATTTTAAGAGAAAATTCTCTCCGTGTATATATCTAATATTTTGTATTCTCTTTTAAAGTTCGGGACCAAATTTCAGATCAATTCACAATTTAGATAAAAAGTTATTACTATAAATTTAGAATATAAAAATTTCAAAACTTTACTGGTTTCCAGGCAAACCATGAGCGATTCTGACTCGAGTTCTAATGGCCTAGACCAAGAATGTGAGCAGTCAGAACCTAAAAGCAAGAAAAGGCGCTTCACTACATCTCAAAATATTATTTCAACGAAAAAACTTGTGAATTCTAGACGTGCAGAGGATATCACCATGGCTATTTGCAAAATGATTGCGATCGACATGCTCCCAACATCGATTGTAGAGAATGAAGGTTTTATTCAGTTCATGGCTATCAGTGTTCCAGGTTACAAAGTACCTTCAAGAAGGACGATTGACAACCGAATGCGCACTTTGTACAACGAAGCAGCGGAACAGGTGCGCACCACATTAGATAAAGTCGACGCTGTAGCCATTACAACAGATGCGTGGACGTCTAAGGCAAATGACAGTTATATAACATTATCAGCACACTACCTTGATGACAACTGGATCCCACACACCGTCAATTTGATGACGAGAGAAATGACTGAGAGCCACACTGCTGAACATTTGCAGAAAACAATTCGCGAGGTTGTGCAAGAATGGAATTTAACTAACAAAGTTACCGGACTTGTACATGACAATGCTAGTAATATTGTTAAGGCAGCTAAAGAACTAGGCGATACAGACGGTATGCTCAGTGTACGATGTGCAGCACACACCATACAATTGTCTGTCAATACAGCCTTAGAAGCACCAGAATGTGTGTCTGTGATAAAGAAAGGAGCAGAGATTGTTAGTGCATTCCGGCATTCTTATAGCAGAACAACCGCTTTAGAGGATAAGCTGAAAAGTCTCGGATTGCCAACATTGCGACTGATGCAGAGATGTCCGACACGTTGGGATTCCACATTCTTTATGTTAGATAGACTTCAAACTTTGCGATCCGGCATTATGGCAGCTTTAAGTGACCGGTCCGTATTCAAGTCGGCGATTGCTGCTAAGTTAGAGCTATGCGAAGCAGAGTGGGTAAAAATTATGCAGCTTACAGTATTGCTAAAACCATTCCAACAAGCAACAACAATCTTATGCGCCGAAAAGTCCATCACATTGAGTATAGTGCGTCCCATTATCTACAATTTAATCAATCGCCATTTACTGATAAAGGACGATGACAGTTCTTTACAAAGAACATTTAAAGTTCGAGCGGCCTTAGACCTCACTGATCGATTCAAGATGGAAAATATTGACGTTAACAATGAAGTGACAGCGATGCAAATGGCCACTTTACTCGATCCTCGACATAAGAAGTTGATAGCGGAACCATCTGAAAGTGTACGCTCATCTATACACACAGAAGTGCAAAGGCGCACTAATTTAAACCATAGACATTTAGCCACACCTAATGGCAACGAGCAGCGTCAAGGCTTGACGGTCATGGATTTCCTCCTCGGAATGGACGAAAATCATGAGGGTGATGATTTTGCCAAATACGTCGCGGAAACTCAGATTGACCATAATCTTGATCTGTGCGCTTGGTGGAAGGCACATGAAGTATGCTTCCCTGCAGTGGCTAAAATAGCCCGCCAGCTTTTGTGCATTCCCGCCTCATCTGCTACAGCGGAAAGGGTGTTTTCCACTGCAGGAAATATTGTCTCGGCGAAACGAAGTTGTTTGTTACCAGAGAATGTATCTCATTTAATATTTCTGCACCAAAATAGGTCTCTTATTTGACCTAAGTAATCCTAAATAGTCCAGTTTTTCATCATTTAATTTATAATGACTGGTTGTGTGAGTTACACTAATCTATTTTTCAGTAATTTTCTCTAATTAACTCTAATTAATTAATTATTTTTGTTGTCTGAAAGAGTGACCGCAAAAATCGCCTCTTTTTTCACCCTTGAATTTAGACTTCTACTTGGTATTAAATGATAGTCTATAATGAGTCATGAATCCTCAGAAAGTTTCAGATTGAGCCGGCTTTTTATTTTCAAGATATGGAGGGTCAAAGTTGGTTGCGTATATTCGCTGTTTTAAAACGTTGAAATGGAAACTTACATAATAATAGGTTCAAAAAACGTATTCGTTCGCTGTTATGTGATTACAGGTATACGCGAATGTTAGTATAAATGTGATTAAAGTGAGTCCCCTCACCTCTCACTTTCGGGGTGCTTGATTAAAGTGAGTCCCCTCGTCTTTTTTTTTTTCAAAGCCGGCTCAATCTGAAACTTTCTGAGGATTCATGACTCATTATAGACTATCATTTAGTACTAAGTAGAAGTCTAAATTCAAGGGTGAAAAAAAGACAAGGGTGAAAACAAGCGATTTTTGGCCTGTTTTTGCGGTCACTCTTTTTTTGCTTTTTTATGTTAGAATAGCAACTTTTTTGTTTTTCAGCTGAATAACTTTAGAATTTGGGAAACCTACTGAAATAGAATTGTCTAAAAGAGTAAATAAATAAAAGAGATTTTTATTTTCCTTTTTTATATATATGATAGTCTTTGTTTTTCTTACAGTGAACCTTGTTCTTTTCTGTGCATTATCTAATACTTGCTGTGACTTGAAAAGGCATGTATGGTCGACTAAATAAATAAATAATTTTGTCGTTATTTTGACAACATCTTGACTTTCTGTTCTGCTTGGGTCAGCGCATTGCGTGTATGAAACGCGTACTTGGCGCGAGACACTACCGTATCTCTTGATATGCGAAACAGTGTGTGAAACATGTGATCAATTGTCATTTTCGCAAAACATTAAATGACTCTGTGTAAAACTATGATAAAACATAAACAAGATATGCGCCTTCATCTGTCCCCACGAGGCAAAGTTTTGTTAATTTCCAGGAGATTAAGGAATCATGGCCCTCTCATTACGTAGGTAAAATAAAAGTAGCTCCTTGGAGGTAGATATAATCCATGTTAAATCCTTGTAAGTAGCCAATACATTAGGCTCCCGCAAAAAATTTGTGAAATACGCCTATTTTTCGACGCTTCGAATGCGAATACCCCTTTAAGAAGAATAAAATGCTCATCGGTCAGATTGCAAACAAATCTGACATTGTGCAATATCTACGTGTTCACGAAAGAACAGTGTTCATATATTATCCGAATATCCGTATATCTACGCTATTTTCGGATATCCGCATTATCCGGATATTTGCACTATCCGGATATCCGAGATATTCGAACATTTTGTTGCACATTATTTAAATATTCAGATATCGGATGATCCGGATAACGAATATTCATTATATCCGTTATCCGAATATTCGAATAATTTTTATCCGGATAGCCGCAGCCCTACCTCCCACACGTAGCCTCTTGGCATCCTTTCCTTTATCTTTTCCCATCCCTTACCGTCCACCCACGTTTCGCATAACACCATTACGTCCCAATCCTCCAGCCCCTTCCAAAACTCTTTATCTTTATTCGTTAACCCCGCCACATTCCAAAAGGCCACCTTGTATATTCTCCTTCCCTCCTCTTTCTCACTCCTCACTCCCTCCTCTCCCTCATCCTCTCCCACACTTCCCTCCAGTTCCTTTCTCTCATCCTTCTCTCTCTCTGCTCTTCTCTCCTCCCCCCACTCGCTCCCTCTCCCTCCTCTACTCCCCCTGCCTTTGCTCTCCCACCCCTTCACTTTCCTTCCCTTTTCCTTGCCCTTCCTCCCAGCACCTCCCTCTACCATCCCTAAGCACATCTCTTATCTCATCCCACACCCACCATTCCCCCTCTATCCATACCTTGCGACCGCTCTCCCCACGGTCGGTCGTGCGTATGCGAGGATCACCCCACGTGGTCCTCGAGAGAGTCGTGGTGCCAGCGGGCACAACGCGCGCGAGCGAAAGGGCGACACCCTTAGAGGACGAGCGCGTCCCGGGGACTCCCGACGCGTTACTACGGGGAATCCCAGGGTCCGAGACGGAACGAGAGACCACCGACAGCCCGGTGATCGACCTCCAGCCACCGATCTTCTGGATCCCCGTGCCGGAGGGCAGGATCGACCCGCCCTCCGACGAGTTTTTTAGTCCTTCGAGCGGAGAGTCCGACGAGAACTGAGGGCGGAGGGTGACGAAGCGCGAAACGCGCAATACTTAGATTAAGTTAGTCCGTAAGCAAAATAAAGACACCTATTAATTGATAAGCTAGTTTATAAGACCGCCGCGTTGCGATATTTCCTTTCTGTTTCATCCATTTCTTTCCCATTTCGGGACACATTTTAGTTTGTTTCACAAGCCCGCGAATAACCAATTTATGTTCCATTGATAAGCCCGCGAGAAATCAATTTCGTTTATTTCGACGCTACGCGAAACGCCAACTCAGTTAGACACGCGGCAAAATGAAACGCGGCAATCTCCAGGAATAAAGGCCTCCAATGGCCTGCCCAGCACCTGGGACACACAGCTACCAGGTCGGCGTCATCGTACGATCAACGACCTCCTAGTTCCCAAAGGGGACATCTCCCACAGGAAACAGGGACAATAACGAACTCCCTGACACCTGGGACATGCAGCCAGAGAGTCGGCGCCAACAACGGCACACGGGGTACCAAGTTCCCAAGCAGAGCGTCTTCCGTGGGAAGAAAAGGTAGGGATCGCTTCCCCAACACCTGGGGCACGCGACCATCGGGTCGGCGCCATCGCCAGTCCAGGGGATCGCTAACTCCCCAGGGGAGCATCACCCGCGAGAACAAGGGTCGGAATCCAACTCCCCGACACCTAGGGCACGCGACCATAAGGTCGGCGTCATCCGCAGCCCGCGGGATAACCAACTCTCAGACGGGGCAGCATCCACGGGGAACAAGGGCAAAAACCACTTGCCTGATACCTGGGGCAAGCGCCCACGAGGTCGGCGCCATTGCCAGATCACGAAGCCCCAAGATAGCCACGCAGACGTCTTCTACGAGGAGGAAGGCGATAAATCACCCCTCCCGAACATGGGACACGCGACCATAAGGTCGGCGTCAAGGTCCGACGTCCAAAATCTAACCCGGACGACTTCTGCTGGAAGTCGCCCCGGATTCAGCATCGGGGGCACCAAAGAGCCGGTGCGCACAGGTCGGCGCCAACGGCGGACAATCTCCAACGCACCCGGAGACCTTCTACGGGGAAACGACCCGGAGACGACATCAGGGACATCCCCGGAGGGATGCGCACGGGTCGCCGTCAACGGCGCGCGCGAAATAGAAAAGGTGAAAACCTGGTGCAGCGGCACCGAGAGGAGGAGATGCGTAGAGCGTGCCGCGAGTGGAAATTTCCATCCGCGAGTACTGCGTAGGGCGTCACCGGGGAAGGGCGTGAATATCATGCGTCGTGTTATGGGAGCGCAGCCAATAACACGTATTAAAGAAAAGAGAAAGTTGTGACGTCACGCCAATCGGCGAAAACAACCCGCGAGTGGGGGCAATATACCGCGGTGGGGAGCCTACGCGAGCCGCGCCACTCTTGGCAGTCTCTCGGGTATAGCCGTAGCGAATAGACGTGTCTCACTCCGCTCTTACAGTCTTACGTGTTATACTTAACAACCGGGAACTCCCGTGTAACCGCGCGTTAAACTATCTCGTTCTACAATAGCGAGAGGCACACAGTTGCCATTACGATCGAGTGTTTGCCGATAACGACAAGTTGAAATTCGGATACTTAGTTAATTTCGAGAAGTACGTATCGAGTATACTACAACCGCGGACATCGTGTTACGCGGCTACGACGTATTGTACGGACAGTGTTAACCTTCGTATAGAACCACCGAATACTCCGGCGTTAATTGTAGACGCGAACATTGTAAACAGAGTGATAAATGATTGTGCGACTTAGTGCGAATTCGACATTGCGAAGCATAAGTACGACGATTGTGAAACGGCTTGTAGTGCTGGAAGAATAAGCTACAATTAAAGAATTTATAATTCTTAATCAAGTCTCAATATTATTTACGTAATTACCCATACTCACCTGATACCTACCTACCTTGTCCATCGGCGATGATCATGCGTGGTCCAGCGACGATCTGGTATGCGATGTAAAGCGAGGATCCAGGGAAGTCAAGCAGCAGCGGTGATCCATCCGGGGCAGGAGCTGAAACAGAGAAAGAGTATTAGCGAGTAATAAGTGATAATTAGGTAGACATCTGGTGATCCGGTAGGCGATGTAAAGCGAGGATCCGGGGAGCCAAAGCAGCATCGACGGTCCATCCTGGGCGTCCATCTGAAACACAAAATTTAATATTAATAAGGGATACGAAGTCCTCCGACCTTCTCGGTGGTTAGAGGTTAAACCGAGTGGCGACCGTGAAAAGGGAAACCATAACGCGTGATCCGAGCCTTCAAGTGACTTCGTCCGGTCACAACCTTTCCCAGTAGGGCTGCGGCTATCCGGATAAAAATTATTCGAATATTCGGATAACGGATATAATGAATATTCGTTATCCGGATCATCCGATATCTGAATATTTAAATAATGTGCAACAAAATGTTCGAATATCTCGGATATCCGGATAGTGCAAATATCCGGATAATGCGGATATCCGAAAATAGCGTAGATACACGGATATTCGGATAATATATGAACACTGTTCTTTCGTGAACACGTAGATATTGCACAATGTCAGATTTGTTTGCAATCTGACCGATGAGCATTTTATTCTTCTTAACCCTTTGTAACTCCGTGTAACAATACTGTTACAAACCGGCAAAGTTTCCATCAACATTCTAAATCATGAATTTATCTGTTGTAAATCAATTTAAAATAGTTGCCATATTTTTTATTTTTGATAACATGAGTTACAAAGGGTTAAAGGGGTATTCGCATTCGAAGCGTCGAAAAATAGGCGTATTTCACAAATTTTTTGCGGGAGCCTAATGTATTGGCTACTTACAAGGATTTTACATGGATTATATCTACCTCCAAGGAGCTACTTTTATTTTACCTACGTAATGAGAGGGCCATGATTCCTTAATCTCCTGGAAATTAACAAAACTTTGCCTCGTGGGGACAGATGAAGGCGCATATCTTGTTTATGTTTTATCATAGTTTTACACAGAGTCATTTAATGTTTTGCGAAAATGACAATTGATCACATGTTTCACACACTGTTTCGCATATCAAGAGATACGGTAGTGTCTCGCGCCAAGTACGCGTTTCATACACGCAATGCGCTGACCCAAGCAGAACAGAAAGTCAAGATGTTGTCAAAATAACGACAAAATTATTTATTTATTTATATACAATATAAATATAAATTATATGCAATATTAGTATAATGAATTGTGGATGCTACTTACGTGCTATATTCTTCGTCAGTTATTAATGTATAGAATATTAATAAATATATTTCGGGGTATGAGAGCGTCAACGACTCGGGAATCGCTTGTTATCCAACATTCTACGCTGGAACCTGAACTTTGTGACGATAAAGCCTTCAATCCACATGGTAAAATCCGATTTTTAAAGTCTTTACACAATCCTTGATGTTTCATTTATCAAATGCTAGTTTTCAAAGTCCTAAAAGTTAACTAATTGTGTACTAAACCAGTGATAATCTACCTCGGGGAGACTTTCTCCATAAGGGTATAGGCTAAAAGTGGTCAACTTCTAAATAATATTACAAAAAAACTATATGGTCAATATTGCTCAAGTTTTGCGATTATTTGTGTAAAGTGTTTATGTAAATCATATTAAAAAATGAAGGCTCTAAGTTAACTTTCGAGTATAGAAAGCTTATTGTCACAAAGTGACAAGTTCTAACCTATAATGTTGGCCAAATAAGCGATTCCCGAGTCGTTGACGCTCTCATACCCCAGTATATGTTTGTTAATATTCTATACACTAATAATTGACGAAGAATATAGCACGTAAGTAGCATCCACAATTCATTATACTAATATTGCATATAATTTAGGATCGCTGTAATGACATTTATTTCAATCTCATTTTTGACTCACAAGTAACGATTGAACCTCCTTAAGGGGTTATATCCACTTAGGAGGCAAAAAAAAAGCGATTTTTTTAGAATTTATCCTGGAAAGGCATTTTAACTTATAAACACAAAATTTTACACACTTATTGTAGTCACTTTTAAGTATAATTTCAAATTTTTTTGTTTAAAAATAATGATGTTTACGGCCGCTATAGCCGACGTCCGGGAGCATCTCGGTGTCTTGCGGTGACCACTCTATCTCTGGACTGAATCATCTGAAACCAAAAAACCAAAAAGATTTCGTTAATATAATATATTATCTAGTATTTAATCGAAGGAATAAGCAAAATATTAATTTAAAAAAAATGGCGGCTTCAAAAAAAAAATTTCAATTTTTGCTATAAATTTTGTTCGTTTAAGAAGCCACTATTTTTGTTAAAATTAATATTTTGCTTATTCCTTCGATTAAATACTAGATAATATATTATATTAACAAAATCTTTTTGGTTTTTTTATTTCAGATATTCAGTCCAGAGATAGAGTGGTCACCGCAAGACACCGAGATGCTCCCGGACGTCGGCTATAGCGGCTTTAAAAATCATTATTTTTAAGCAAAAAAATTTTAGGTTATACTTGAAAGTGACTACAATAAGTGTGTAAAATTTTGTGTTTTTAAATTAAAATGCCTTTCCAGAATAAATTATTAAAAAATCGCTTCTTTTTCGGGCTCCTAAGTGGATATAACCCCTTAAGGAATATACTGTTCTAACATTGAAAAGCGAAACATCAGAAAACGTTGAATGGTATCGAAAATACGGCAGCGTTAAAAATAAAAAACTTACCTGTGAATACGTGACGATGAAGCTCCGAGCACTTTGTGTTTCGTATTATAATGGTTCCACAGACATGTCGTGGAACCTTTATGAGACAGTTTTGACTCACAGTAATTGCATACCGCCTCGCTATTGTCGGCTGATTGCACGAAATGCTCCCACACTTTACTTTTCCCTATCGCTGAAAGATTTAGATGTTCTAGCTTTTGCTGCGTGCTCAGTTTCTATCCAGAATACCGATTGAAATAGTATTAACTAGATTTCAAACCTTTGTATGGCTGTTACTGGTCCCCACACCAAGTGCTTGCTAATGGTCGTACGCCTATGCCGCCTATACGACACTGCTATACTAGACGCTCGACCGAGATGAAATCAACAAATACGTAGCACAAATGAATACGTAAGTCGAGAAGTGTTATGTTGACATAATAAAATTTGAAGTTTAGCATGATAGCCGCATATAGTAGAATTAAGGTTTTCAGTTTTCTAATTGTAGAGAAATGTACCCAAACAGACCACATTTGTCTCCGCAAAGCATAAAGTTTTCTTCCTGCTTTCCACCAACGCAAAGTATGCATATCGTGCGCATTATTTTAATATCAGAAATATTCGGATACGTATGTATATTCAAAATATCCGAATAATACGGATAGCGTGTTATTCGGATAATACGAATAACCAGTTATACGAATAACCGAATAGTTATTATCCAAATATTCAGCTATTCGAATAATTTTTATTTTAACTGGTTATCCGAATATCCGAATATCCGGATATCACGAATATTCGTATTTTAATCGCACCACTAGGTTGGATCTACCATCGTCGACACCGCATACATCTAATCAATCGATAGTACTACCGATAACTTCTACACCGTCCGCGGCGACGCTAACCGACGTGGAAAAAACAATTCCCGAATTCCTCTCAAGCATGGATGTTTTTGAAACCACGGATGACTCGATCGGGACGACCGTTCGAAAGCACTTGCAAACGTCGATGGGTCAAGAATTTTTTGTAGAAACGTTACAAAGTCGCTTGGGTCCACTGAGCCGATTGTACATCGCAGACGTTTTAGGTGCCGATGTAGAGACAGACAACGTGTATGGCCCATATCTCGGCAAGAATGATTTGATGCTCGGTAATAAACGTTTTGACGTGGACAAAGCGGATAATATAATTATCGGTGATGTAACATACGCCGGCACACCCGGTATTTACGAGTTGATCTTCAAGAGAATACCCAATAAACAGATTTACACGGAGGAAGATAGGCAAAAGTACAAGAACATACTGTTGAAAACGAGTGCTCATAAATACAAGCACGATCCTAACGGGCGAGTAATGGGCAACAAGGGATACAAGTATCTACGTGTAATCGCACCGTTGATATCGACCGAATCCATGAAGAAAAAATCCGGAAAGGGATTATGCTTGCCTCGCGCAATGACGCTAACCGACAATAAAATCGACTACGTGCACTGGGACGACCCCAACGAGCTGGTGGATCGTCTCCGATTGCTCGACGCTTCGCGCCAAGCGGGTCACAACGGTCACGACAACGAGATCCTGTCAATCATCGAGGAACTTCGCGAGGCTGGGCTTATTATAAATTAAACCATGCGTCGGTGAAACATTCAATCAGCATTGAAATGCCGATCAACAAGTTTGGCATATCACTCGGACGGGGTGAGACACAATCGAACTATCAATGCAATGGATTAGTCAGAAATTACGTGCGGGATAACGCTCTTTGTATGGTTGCTGCTAACTTTGATGCAAAGTCGCGCAAGATTCGACGCGTGGCGCAACCGGAAGCTGATGATGATGCAGTTAACAAACTATACGTGGATCAGTGCTTTAAAATGTCGAGCAATCGACAGAAAGAGTCAGACGAGAAGCTGGCTGCGTTCGAGAAGGATCTGCAAGCGTTACGGATTGCGATACACGAGCTTCGACATTTGACCACCGCCGAGTCAAAAACGAACAACAATGGCTAGCAACAAATGGAACGGCTATAAACGATTAACGGACGACGACGATGAACGGCAACGACAAACGATTCAGGAACGGCTCAGGAATAGCTATCAAGCGGCTAACGAACGACTTAGAAACAACTATGAACAGCTAGCGAATGGCTATGAACGGCTAGCGAATGGCTATAAACGACTAGTGGACAAAGAACGGCCAGCAGACAAAGAACGACTATTGAAGGACAATGAACGGAAATAAACGGCTATTGAATTATTAAAAATAGTTTGAGATATAAATCATAATATAATTTCTTTATGCAAATTATTACGCATTGCTAAAAAAAACATGACATCCGATGGACGTAAAAATATTGAGAAGCAACGACTCGTCGAAGAACTGCATGCTCCGGCAAGAAGAAATTTTCCACGAAGACACGTCATAGTTCGGGGATACGACGACCTGTGGCAGGCTGACATTGTCGAGATGCGTCCATACTCACGTTTCAACAAAGGTTACCATTATATACTCACCGTCATTGATGTGTTGAGCAAGTATGCGTGGGCTGTACCACTCAAGAGTAAAGGTGGAAGCGAGACGGCTGAAGTTATCGCCAAGATAATTCGAGAGAGCGGGAGATGTCCGAAAAACTTACAAACCGATATGGGAAAGGAATTTTACAACACCGACGTGCAACGTCTCCTGAGGAAACACAACATCAATCATTATTCCACATATTCAGTGTTGAAGGCGTCGGTCGTCGAGAGGTTCAATCGCACGTTAAAAAATAACATGTGGAAGATGTTTACATTCAATGGAACATACAAGTGGGTCGACGAGCTACCGCGTCTCGTCGCGGAGTACAACGCGCGCAAGCATCGAACGATCGGCATGCGGCCCATCGACGTTACTCCTGCAATCGCTAATAGACTCTTAACCACGGTGTACAGCGCGATCAAGATCGCAGGTTTGACAAAGTTCAAAGTAGGCGATCGGGTACGCGTTAGCAAGCACAAGACAGTCTTCGAGAAGGGTTACACGCCAAATTGGAGCACCGAGGTGTTTAAGATCGTTAAAGTGCAACACACTAATCCCGCAACCTATCTGCTGGAGGACTATCGCGGAAAATCTATCGCTGGAGCGTTCTACGAGCATGAGTTACATCGCGCGGCTTACCCGGACACGTATCTCGTGGAGAAAGTATTGCGCAGGAGGGGAGACCAGGTCACGTGAAATGGCTGGGATTCGATGGATCGCACAACTCATGGATACATAAGGATAATGTTATTTAATTCATGCAGATCGTAATTTTAAAACATATGAAAAATAAACTATGTAAAAAAATATTAAATACAAAATATCCAATATCTTTATTAATATCCCTTCCAACAATATAATATAAGTTACATTATATTACATTACGTTACCATACATACATACGTACATACATATATATACATACCAACATACTACATACATACATACATACATTACATTACGTTATACTACGTTTTCGGAGGGGGTATTTGATAATGCCCCCACGGTAACGTATCGGTCGAATCGGGAATGATATATCGCTTATCATCATACGGACTCAGAGCAATCTTCGTCTCGCGGATGGTGTTCACATCATGCAATTTTGATCTTATACAGAACTGTTGTCGCGTCATTTCAATTGCATCCTTCAGACACCGTGTGTAATCGTCGAACGTTATAGTACGCGCTACGACGTTACTCTTGACGCCTTTTGCTTTTTTAGTGTCTTTTTACCATCCACCTTCAACGCATACATCTTCGCTCTGAGTCCAACGAATTCCGTCATGATCGCGCCATTGTTTTCATCTTTCATTAAGCCCGGCACCTTCTTGTTCGCAAGCGGTATACCATACGCGTTGTTAGCCGGATAATCGCTCGTGTCGAATCTGTCGATTTCATGTTTCATCATCTCGTAAACATTCTCACACTCGATGTGGTATATAAGACTGTCAGTATCAGTGTACATAATTTTGCATTTGTCGTGATATAGCGGTAACATATAATCGTAGTGAAATCCATATAAACAGACTTTCGATACATCGAGTATACACATGCCCACGTAGATCGGTTTGTTGAATTTTACCTCGAGTTTACGCAATTCAACGGCGACCATATTGTCTGAAAAGACACTTCGACTATGAAAGTTTGGTTTCGCGATCATTGCCTCCACGCCGTATCGCCCGTCCCATTTTGATAATAATTTTACATCGACGTGATTGCGCACATTCTCCATAGTTTTTCCGAATACCGCATTGTTCATTAATTTATATAAATTCTTTTCGAAATCGTTTTTTGCTTGCGTTCTAAATTTTGTATTGAGTTCGATGTAAGCGCGGAGCCATGCAGATTGAGCGAATTGCAATACGCGGTGTATCTTTGTAACGCAAAGACCGTGTTGCGTACACTGTTGCAAGTTACGGTAATGGATGATGTAACGCTCCTTATTGTATAAAGTCGCGAGAAGTTTGTTCTCTCGCTACCAGGCGGCTTATCACTTGTTGGACAGAACGGTAGATCAGCGTGCGCGTCGTGCAGACGCTGCGGATACTCGAGATCGACTTCGAGAATATAACCCGTGGATGAATCCGAAGTGATCGCGCTAAAGTCGAAATTCGAAACGTCTTCGACCCATCGAAAATCTGCATAAGGCAATGGTTGACACATCGCCCAGCCGTACAAGTTATTTACATCAAATACATGAGATATGACGATGGTTTCAATGGATCGTGAGATTGGATGTACTTGTTATTGGCTTGCGCGTATCTACCGGAACATTGACTGAGGCCACCGCGAATACCGCGTTCGATAAACATCACCATATCAATGTCCGTGAGCAGTTCGAAATTGATATGCGTATGCTTCAACATGGCGTCCCACGTGAAACCCGGTAGAGTGTAATAATGTGCTGGATCGAGCCCATAACTCGCGACGCAGCTATCGCGAAAATTTTCAAATATGTCGGCCAATAACAAGACATCGGTTTTTAGATACAGATCGCTGTATTCACCCAAGGTTTGAATGGAGAACCGTTGCCAGACGTTCACGGCATGCTCGTAATCACTCTCGGATACAGTGTCACCTGTCAATGAACTATAAAACGATTCGCGCGGCGGTAAGCATGGGTCCAACAACTTTTCAATGCAATCCACGTATTCGTATGGAAATACACCTTTTCGCGTCAGCAAATCAAATTTTTCTGTAGATAATTCACAAAATTCGCGTCGTAATATTCGCAGTTTATCCTTGCTGAGATAAGATGCCAATTTGTCGAAACTAGCGGTGAGAAACTTGTATGAATCGATAAATCGTAATTTAATGCAAGTTTTTTTTTATCTTTATCTTCGGTGTTTTTAATGTTCTTTGTAAATAAAATGTATTTTTCTTTTGTGATTGGGAGTAAGTCTACACGTCCGTCAAAAGCGGTGGCTATTTCTTTTATAATAAAATGTGCGTCATAGCCCGATAGATTGTGGAATATTACTGGGATGAAGTGAGAATCCTTATAATTCAAATTGCATTGTTATGTGCGGGACCTCGGTACCTACCGGTTAAATGACAGTGATCTCGTACCCGCTTTTGGTCTGGCGCGAACGGTTTCTCGCACACGTGACAGTGCGTTGCGCTGTTAAATTTTCCCCACTCGTCTCGCGTGAAATCCATGGGTACATTAGCGGACAAGATGTTCTTTACGCGATGCGCCAATCCTTTGAGTTCCTCGGTGAACCACGCGACGCAATCCTTATCGCGACGAAATCGATACGCGGATAATGAGTCGTCATATGAGCAATGCACGTAATACCCGACGCTATGTACCTTATGATGGTATATGCCGGACGTTTCAGGATTCCGCTGCCGTCTTCTCCAGGGTACATTCCAGGTCAGCGTATACGATAATCGGAACTCGTTCTTTCCTGCTGTAGTTGTTGAATTGCAGCCAACTTCTCGTTATCGCTCGGTAACTTGATTGCGCAGTCATTCATCTCCTGACAATCGATGATGTGGGGCTTCCAATTTCTCGCTGGAGTTGAAGTAGTGCAAACATCTGTAAAATAATAAATTTTTTTATATATATATTTTACGTAAAAAAATTATTTTTTATTATTTATTAGGATGTATACTCACCGATCGCAAAAGTATTTCCGACCAGTGTGCCTGCTCAATTGCAAGCTCACGAGGCGGGATAGATTTTTTATCCATGCGAAATGTCCCACGTTGTTGTCTCGCGGGTCCTGCACGTACAGCAGATTTACGTGCTTTTCTCTTTTCCGATCGGTAAGCCGTATTGGGAGAACGTTTGGCGTCTCCTCTCCCTCGACAGTATATACATTGATCGACACGTTGTTGAGTCGTTCGAACTGTTTAATTTGACTCAAAGTCATTGGGAAACTCAATGTCTTTTAAATTTAATACTGTTGTGTAATGTGGGTATGATGATTTCCGACCTGTATTAACCTTGACAGGATACAGCGCGGCGACTACTGACCACGCAAAGCACGCATTATCCACAGATTGCACATTAATCACCGCTTTTTTTGATTTAATTACTTCAGGTAATTTCAGGTACATCCCGCATGCATAGGATTGTATTTGTTCACATTTACTGTTAAATTGAGTATACGCGACAATGCCCACCCGCTGTCGCTTCCTGGAATTCCTCCAGCGATGCTAAAGTGGGCTCGATAACGCGCAACCTCATACCACTCTTGCAAATTGTGGTCACGAAGAGTTGACAGTTTTTCGTATTGATACTTATATTTGCGCGTTTATCACCCGCAACAAACTCGCCGTTGAACATTGTGTTTAT
The DNA here is from genome assembly GCA_030770225.1 of Temnothorax unifasciatus. Taxonomy (NCBI): domain Eukaryota; kingdom Metazoa; phylum Arthropoda; class Insecta; order Hymenoptera; family Formicidae; genus Temnothorax; species Temnothorax unifasciatus. Next base: position 38,690 of record JASTWK010001223.1, read on the forward strand.
CTTCACACTGTTATGTTGTTGTATGACGTTTCGCACATGATTGAATACAATGACTCTCGCATCCTCGAGAAATTTTCGTGGGTCGATGTGATCGGTATTTATCACTGCCACCAGTCGATATACGACTTTCGAAGCCGTATCTATCTCGCGCCATCTGAGTCCTGTCTCACTCGCACTGTATCCGGCACCCACATGCACGAAACGTTGACGTACCAAATTTTTTATCCTTCGATTCGCGCGATTTGAGCCACCAACGACTGTTGGTAGCCGATTGATAATACATCACCATTTAATCGAGACCGTTTATTTCGGCTTTCTTTCTTCTAATGATTGAATAAACTCAACACATCGTCGCTCCCACGCGGTAAAATCTTCGATCGAATTCAATCGATCGGATTGTTCCAACAACTCTTGCTCCATGTTTCTCAAAAACTGTTCGCTCGCTGCTTGCTTGAGAATACTACGATATTAACACTATTTTCCATCGCTTTATGCTTTTCTTCTATCGCTTTATCTCTTTTCTTAATCATTTCTTTCCTCTTCTACCTTCTACGTCACAGAAAGGTTACATCCCTTCTTAGACCCTTTTGGGTCTCAATAAGGCAAATAAGCTATTAGTAAAAAATTTCGTCTGAATGGTGACATAAACCATGTCCCGACACGTAGCTCGTCAAAGGATGAGACAAGTGTAGGCCATAAATTATAGCAACCTGTCATCGGCGCTCAATTCTATAACTCTTTCGTAAATAATATCTAGCCGGATGTGCTTCCAAGAAAAAATATGGAAATATTGCTCGTCCCCGGTTTTCACCATTATGTTGAGAGATACCCATCCCCCACCAATCATAGTATATGGTGAAGCATATGCTACACATCTGGTAAAGCAAATCTCAAAATCTCAGGTACATGCACCTGTGCGTTCGTGCATAAAAGAGTTTGACTGTTTCTATCTTTACTCCCTCCCTCCCACCTGAGCAGCTACGGGTACGGATGTCCCGACACGTAGCTCGTCAAAGGATTAGACAATTGTAGGTCATAAATTATGCCTGCCATTCTATAACATTGTGTAAAAAAACTCTTCGATACAAAATTTCTTGAAAGGTAGACATACTCAGCTATGTATGTAATATAATATCCTATGACTATTACCTGCCATGACTACTATCTCATATCAAAAAAGGCTAAAATTTGAATCACTCTAGAGAACAGGAGATTAATTTTTGACCTAATATAATTTTTTAAATATTAAACTAATTTTATCGATAAGATTATTATTATTATTATTATATATTTATAATAAACTATAGAAGGAATATTAATCACACATTTTTTGTATTTTATATTTCAAATATTTATTCATTATATAATTTTTACAAAAGTTTACCATTTATTATTTCGCTAAACATTTTCTCTCTAAAGTACGGCATGTCGTCCTGCGTGAACGTTATCTTCCTGTTTGCACAGACGTACTCGGCGAACATGCAAGAGAATACACCACAATCGCTGTCGTTCGTCTGTTGCGGAATGTTCTTGGCGGAATAAAATTTCCCAATCACTCATATCATAAGTTGTTTCTTTTTGTCAAGACTCTCATTTTGTAAATATAGTTTTAATGCAGCCAGACATTTCGGATTATCATTGCCCATACTGTCGTAATAAATAATCGTTTTATCGCGGAAATCTACTATTGATATACACCAGTGAACGTTTAGATGGATCGGTATTAGAATAAGATCCTGCGCAAATATGTCCACCTTCCTGGTCCATCGCTTCAGAGATGTGTGGCCGCCCGACAGAAGTTTTGGATAGAAGAATGTGTTCATCGCATGTACTTTAGGATAGTTGTTTGAAGATGTGCTTCTGGCGATCAGCAGATTCATGTATGAATTAAATTACTTCGTCGTTCAGCCAATTTGAGTTGGCCAGCGTGTTGAGATCCTTCCGCGCGAGCCTCGGATTGCAACTTTCCACCGCCTCCATATTGTGGAAATCCTTAACATAAAAATTATAGTGTCACAAAATTATATGCAAAATTATGTCGCATCACACTCCATTATTTTTAATATTAATTTACACATTTACCTTGATGGACTGCCAGCATTGCTGCTCCCACACACCGTATTTCTCCTGTGCAATATATTGTTCCCATGCAGCGAATTCTTCTATCGCACTCAGTTGCTCCAAATCGTGCTCCATATTTTTAAAGATTCTGCTCGCTCGCTTGCTTGAGAATACCATTTTTAACACTCTTTTCCATCGTTTTATACTTTCTTCCACCACTTTTTCACTTTTTCCCCTTTTCTTAATCATTTCTTCCTTTTCTCTTCTTTACTTTTACGTCACAGAGACGTGACATTCCTTAAACCCTTTGGGTACCAGTTGTAAGCTATTTGCTTATTAGTAAAAAAATTTCATCTGAATGGTACATAACCCGACACATGGTTCATGAAAGGGTGAGACAATTGTAGGCCATAATTATAGCTACCTGCCATCGACGAACATTTGTATAACTCTTTCATAAATAATTTTCGGCCGGGTGTACTTCCACGAAAAAACAAGGAATTTGTTCGTCCCTGTTTTTTTTACCATCATTTTAAGAAATATCCCCACCAATCAAAGTATATCTACACATCAGGTGAAGCAAAATCTAAAAATCTTGGATACTTGCTCTCGTGCATTCGTGCGTAAAGGTCTCGTGCTGCGTGTGTACTTGGTGCGAAATACTATCGCGTCTTTGATATTTTTGTGCCATCAAGTTCAGTTTTATAATATAATACATTAAAATGGCGGATCATTTTGATGACATTGTGGCTGATGGAGAAGAAGAACACGCGCTGCTGCAGGCGAAGAAGAAGAAGAAACACGCGCTGTCAGATGATAGCGCGTACGAAGTGCGGATAGTGACGACGACACAGAGAAGTCGTTTTTAGAGCCCTGTATCGTCCCGAAATTTTGGCGCGAAATGGACGCACAAGATATTGCGCCATTTATCTGTTATACAGACGGTACAGGATCAGGACACAAGGATTGTGCTTTATGCATAATCAATACGCGGACGCTGAAGCCGATCCAGTATATGTCGTTCGAAGACATATATGTAAAACATACATGCCATACGCCATCGTACCTGCGGAAATTGTAGACAGCCGCTGTATACACTGTATCCATGCAATATATGTCCTATTTGCACGAGATAGGATATATGTTGCATGGAAACGTGAAGCCTGATAATATCAACGTAAGTATTACTTTTTAAAATTATTATTATTATTTTAAAATAAACCATTAATCTATTAATTTATTTTTTCTAATTTTATTAATTTATCTACTTTATTTTTTTACAGTTTTAATAAATCGGAACCTCCTTATAAGCCTCGTATCTTGGGCAGACGATTTGCTCTGACAGTCACGGCTTACAAGTATTTGGACATCGGAATCAGTGTGGGATCTACATCCTTTGTGGAATTAATTCTTGGTGACAATCGGGGAAATCAGCTCGTGCTTCCTCATGCAACGTGGACAGCGATCATCGAAAAACGCATGGCTATCGAACAACTCATGCGGTCGACTGTCGGTTCATCGCTGTCTATTCGAGATTTAGTTATAGAACTTGTTAAAATGCGTGACGCTAATATTGTAAAACTTACATTGCGCGATACATACTTATACATGATACCGGCAACTGTATTATTTTTGTTTGAAATCGAACAATGTGTCGAACATGTATATTTTAATTTATGTCAAAATATACAGCATGTTAGTAATAAGTATAAACATTTTGTAACAATCTTGCGGCAAAATCGTATCACGGATAAATATCATGCGAGAAAAGTACTGAGTGAGGTGTCCGATGGAAGTTCACTCATAGATTGCGAACTAGTAGCTTTGCCTTAGATAACATTGTACATGAAGCAAAAAAAAATGGAAATAATGAATAAAATTAAATATTAGTATAAATAGTGGTAAAATTATTTTTAATCTATCTTTCCGCTTCCATCTAACATTAGCCTCTTCACGTTCGAACTTGTCCGTTCCTGTTTTCCACTCTCAATTCCTCACTATGGGGACTCTATTGTTCAAGTCACGTAAATATGATTTTTGTTTGTTTTTTTGGAACGTAGACCTAAAATGGCCTCCGGCACCATAATTATTTATTTAATTTTCTATTTATTTATTTTTTAATTTATCTATTTATTATCTATTTAATTTTATATTTATCTATTTTTTAATTTATCTATTTATTAATCTATTTAATTTTATATTTATTAATCTACTTATTAATCTATTTAATCTTTTTATTTTTTAATTTACCCACCACCCCCACACCCACACCCACCACCCCCTGCCACCCACTCCTCACCACGCGCCTTCTCCTACCCCCATACCACCACCACGCCGATGACGTCATACCCCCACCACAAAGTGCCCAGAACTCTTATAGTATACCTACTCTAATTAGTTCGTAATCGGCACTTTGGAATTACTCGATCTCATTACTATAGCAATTGTATAGTTCCGTTTATTTAAATGATAAGGCGCGCAAATTTGTCCCGAAACAAGCGCCGATAATCATTCATTTCATTAAATGCTTATATCTTGGCAAACCGTAAGATATAAATATGATTCAATATATTTCTATCAATTACGATTGTCGAATACGACTTGTTTAATGGAAACGAATAATCACTTGATGCCCGTTTCGCTAAAATTTTTTCGCACTTTTTCGTCTTAATAAATGAACTGCATAATTGCCAGCAATCGAGATCAATAAGTCCAATAAAACAGAATACGATCTAAAAAGTGCTTTCGGAGACATATTTCTATCTCATATGGTTGCCGAGATATTTGTTTATAAATAATATGGAAGACTGGCGCCAACAGACGTGACCTTGACCTTGCGACGGACTCTTTTCTCTCATAGACTGAGCCCGTTGGATCTTACCCGTTGGAGATCTTTCAAGATCTGAAGGACAGAAATATGTTTGCAGTGACGATTTTCTTTTTTAATTGTATCCTAACCTAAATGTTGAAAAAGAAATCGTCACTGCAAGCATATCTTCTATCCTTCAGATCCCACTAGAGAAGCTCTCTAGTGGGAATGCTCAGTATATTATACATAACGTCTATGTGTAAAACACATATAACTCCAATCACGCTAATTACAATATTTCTCGTCGTTCTTTGATGATATTTATACCTATGGTAGTTTATGAGATATAAAATTGAATGAAATGAGAAAAGCGCTTGGCATCCGTTTCGTTAAAATTTCCCACGCTTTTTTGCCTTAATAATGAAACTGCATAATTGCTAGCATAGATCGAGTATTCCAATAGCAAAGATTACTAGATCTTATTACTAACATTTACACAGTTTCGTTTTATTAAGATGATAAAGCGCGTGAATTCGTACCAACGGACGACGAGCAATTTCTCAATCCATTAGGGTGTATCCCCATGGA
>JASTWK010001224.1:0-44058 GCA_030770225.1 Temnothorax unifasciatus
GTTATTTGTATATGATTTCAATAAAATATTTTGATTGTTTACTATTGAAAAAAAAGAAATAAAAAAGTGGCATATTACCCAACCATATGGGTAATATGCCACATAATATAAGGTAATATACCACATACAAACATGTAGTAATTTAACTTCAAAAGTTACTTTATTCATAAAAATTATTCGGCAATTAAAGTTAGCTCATGAATGTAATGTATTTTCCTAGGACATATCCTCGAATTATACTTTAAACATACTATTCGGCAATTAAAGTTAGGTGTACCGAAATAATACGTTCAAATTTTACGTAATTTATATATCGTAAGCTTACTTCGAGGACATCATATAAAAGATGACCTCGAAGTAAGCTTACGATATATAAATTACGTAAAATTTGAACGTATTATTTCGGGACATCTTTTATATGATGACCTCGAAGTAAACTTACGATAAATAAACTACGTAAAATTTGAACGTATTATTTCGGGACACCTTGCAACCGGTGATCCAGGGATCATCGATGGCATCGTCATCATCCGACGCTGTACGAGCCAGAGCCAACTTCACCACCGAGATGGCCGTGCAGAGGGAAGCAACGCCAGCTAGGGAGCACATCCTTCCCAAGGCTGAAATAAAAATAAAAGACTTACATACCTATCCCATTCCAAATCCCGCCAGTCATTCGAGTGCCGAGGCGGAGATTATCTCTCTGGATACGAGCAACGGAGAAGTACCGCTGGAACAGCTAATCCAGCAGACGCAAGGGCCGTCTGACGATGCTCCGAACACGCAGCAACTGTAAAAAGAAGAAAAAGGTTGGTCTGTGTGTAAAATGCTCAGAGTGATGTAAAACGGACTTTAAGTTTTCAGTTTTGTAAAAAGGCCTTAAGGTGCCGTAACTTTGTTTATTTCCTATATTTCGCTCGAAAGAAAGTGTTTGACGCGAGTTGAAATGTTTTTACGTAGTTTAAGCGCGAGAAAACGCGTATATTTTAAAGTTTTGATATATTCAAAGTTTTCACTGTTTATTTAATATTAACGGTGTATTATAGTTTCTTTAGTCAGGAAATGACGAGAACTTCGTGTGATTGTATTGATTACGCGATATTTGATATTTCGACGTAAAAAAGTCGAGTTTTTAATTTGCAGTAATTTTAAGTATCTGAGTATGCAGATCGTTTCAGAATACACTAAATTAATCATTCCTAGGCTTCAATTAGCTAATTTATCAATATTTCAATTTCAAGGTCACTCGTTGAAATAACGGTGCAACTTTGATTGTTACGATTCTAAACGTCTTCTGACACCGAAAGGAAACGATCTCCATGCTTTAAACGCGAATTCCAGCGTTATTGTAAAAGTACACCGCAACAGGTGGAATGTTGTATTTACGGGCGGATTATCGATTGAACGCGATAAACGTGTTTCTTTGGTTCGTACGAACACGCCTATGTGATAAAAAGAGTTGATTTCTCAATATTTAAGATTTTTATAATTTTAAGGTCATTTCGACAGTTATGCATATTATTGCAATTTTCGTGTTCAATAGGGTTATTTGAACCATTCTAAAGTTAACTAAGGGATTTCTGACGCGAAAGAAGCGAATTTCCTGAAATTAATAATTTTGGCCGTTATTAATTAGCATTGTTAAATATCCGTAATTATGATGATTGCGCGATAGATTCTTGTTCAGGGAGCTCTCAGAAGCTCGAATATATAGTTTGTTTCACAAAAAAGTGAATATTTAAAAGTCAAGGTCAAAATTAATAATAATAATAATTTAAGGTATTTATCCATATTTTTAGGTTTCTAAGATCAAAAGAAATCCAACGAAACGATTTTTAAGTGATTAAATTCATTTATTAGAGTTTTCACATTTTTTATAAAGTAACGATATATAAGCGTGTATTTGCATATAGGGAGTCTCATTTGACAGAGAGAGACAATATTCAATCGTCAGAATTGCATTTATGCACGTTTAAATAATTTTAGTCATTTATCGTATTTACGATATTTGCGCTGTTTTAACGTTTCATTTATTCATAGCGAGCGGTAGCTGTCTCGTTGGAATTGTTTTGAGAGCATTGATTTGCTTGTGTAATACGAGAGCCGTTGATACGGTTATTTCGAGTAATAATATTTGCGACGATTATATTTCGTCAATTTCTCGAATCATGCGATGCCTTAAAGTGCGTGTAATAGTTTTTCTTATGTGCGTAAAGGTTTTACGGAACGAACACCGTGATAATAACCACGTACGATATAATCGCATTAATAATTTGCGAGCATTAAATACACGTGCGAATATAAAGCATTGCACGATTCTATATTTTATTTTATTGTTATTAAGGGAAAGATAACGTAATACCAGAAGGACATGTAGTCGCGAGTCTTTGTTTATTTATTAAAGTAAATTTTTCCATGTAATTTGATATTAGCATTTCTGAGAAGTAACGGTCATTCCTGTACAGACTAGTTGACTGCATGAGCGAGAGAGATAGCGAGATCGCGCGACGACACCAGCTTCTGATTGGTTCGAGGCGCGATAGTGGGGCAGGCGCTTCCCGAATCTTATATAAGGGAAGCGTGAGCGGAGATCGAGGAGTTCGTTGAATGACTTCGTAGCGTGTATATCGTCAAGGAGGAGTTCGTTGTAATACTTCTTGATGAACGCGTCGAGTTCGTTGTAATACTTCTTGACGAACGCGTCGAGTTCGTTGTCAGACTTCTTGATGAGCACATCAAGGAGTTCGTCTTGAATTTTCGTAGCGATCGAGTTGTCGTTTGAGCGTTTGAAGCTTTCGAGATAGTTTTCGGAAGATACTTCGCGTTTCGCGATTATTGTAATACGATCGTGCGTCAACGAATATCCCGCATCACGGCGTAAAGCGTTGAATTACGATACCTCACCCTGTATTGTGCGTGTGTGTGTGTTCGAAAATATACTCAGTGTTTTATATATAACACGATTCAGTCATTGAATAAGACCTTTCCTATCCCGATAATTCTACGTAATTATTCGTGCGACTGACGTCACGAGGCGAGAAATCCAGATCATTCTGAGAGGAAGGAAGGCAATCCAGGGACATCTCAAAGCGAGATTCCAGCGACGTTCTACGTAATCGTCTAAAACGTAGTGGCGACCGAAATTAAACATCGAAGTAGTAAGTCTCTTTTCATTGAAGATCCTATGTTCGGTCACAACCTAACTTTTTAATTGCCGAATAGTCTGTTTAAAGTATAATTCGAGGACACACACATATCCTAGGAAATACATTACATTCATGAGTCCTCGTAGTAAACGTTGAGTATAAAAAATATCTTAACACCCAAATATTGCTTTATTTTAAACGTATTATTTCGGGACATCTAACTTTAATTGCCGAATAGCCTAAAGTATAATTCGAGGACATGTCCTAGGAAAATACATTACGTTCATGAGTCCTCGTAGTAAACGTTGAGTATAAAAAATATCTTAACACCCAAAATATTGCTTTATTTTAAACGTATTATTTCGGGACATCTAACTTTAATTGCGAATAGTCTGTTTAAAGTATAATTCGAGGACACATGTCCTAGGAAAATACGTTACATTCATGAGTCCTCATAGTAAACGTTAAGTATAAAAAATGTTTTAACACCCAAAATATTGCTTTATTAAAAAAAAACACTTATCCAAAGTTCGGGGGATTATCTAACATGGTGTAACGATGCGCCCCTCACACCAAGGCATCGTTCCCGGCTACCATCCGCCGGATGCCGCCCGACCGACCTTTCCGTCGGGCGAGGACAGGGCGCGGTGCGCCCACCTTTTTAAACATTCGAAACGCACCGTGTGCGCGGGAAACCGCCGCACCGGTGCCTTCCCGCGCGACGCCGACGAGCGCCGACGCCGCGACGGGGGGAGCACGGATCGCGCCGCTCCCGCCGCCGCGCGGCGCGCCTGACGATCGGCCTCCCCTCCCGCCGAACACGCCGCACCGAGCGGCGTATATAAACCGGCGCGCTCGACGAGACGGGACCTTTTTTCCGTCGCTACCGTTCCGACCGAAAACCTATCCTGAACTCCTAGGGCGACACGCAAACCGAGGTCCAGAGTGTGGGTCTCGAATGAGGGTTCTCAAGTGTCCCCGACGCCATCCTCCGTTCCGACGATTACGGCCAGGCGCGGTCGAGCGTGCTCAGCCCCGCAGCGAGGGTTCTCACGACCGTAACGCCGGAACACCGCCATCCTAAACGTTCGCGCGTCCCGCCGATACGAAGGGCACGTGCCCTCGCGTCCGTTGCATACAACGCGTTCCGTTCTCGCCGGCGAGCCGATACCGCATCTTTACCGTTGTATTATACCGCGATTCACGTTCCTGTCCCGCGTTCCGCTACTGTATTATACCGCGATCCACGTTCCTGTCCCGCGTTCCGCTACCGTTGTATTATACCGCGATCCACGTTGCATTGTACCGCGAAGCACGTCGCCGCCCCGCGCTTCGGTCTTACCGTTGTATTATACCGCGATCCACGAACTGCTAGCCAGCCGAGTGCAGATGCACTGCTGACCGTCGTAACCTCCCGCGTTCCGCCGCAACCGGGCGGCCGTTGCAATACACCGCGCTTGCGCGTAACGCCGAGTTCCGCCGGTCCGGCAACCGTTGTAATATACCGAGTCTGTGTGTACCACCGCATTTAGAGTGAATGTAATAAACGATATCTGTACATTGCAAATTGATTATTGTCTCTGGGCCTGGCATCGAACCCCTGATCCGGAAATCCCGTCCGCGTTCGATAAAGTCAGGCCGTTACAATGGTTTGCAATTAAAAAAATAGGGTGTCCCAAAAAATACGTGTGACATATATATATATATATATATAAGATTAGTCCTTATTTACTGGACAAAATATATATATATATATATATATATATATATATATAATTTATTATTTACTTTATTTTGATATATGTATAGTTATACAATAATATATATATATATATATATATATATATACATACACAAAATTTATTTATATTATACATATACATATGAATATACATACATATATGTGTATGTATACACACACAGGGTGTTTTGTTTTAAGTAATACAGTTAATTATCTTGAAAATAAAACATTTTTGGGTAAGATGTTTCATATAAAAGTTTTAGGGTTTCAAGGGGGGCAAATAATGGTAAAATCAGTTTTTGAAAAAAAAATAGCTGATCGGCTGTTGACGCGATCTCGAAATCAATTGAGTTCTCTTAGAAAAAGGGATCGAAACAGTTGATCGACCGTTAGCTGATCTTTGCATTAATTTGATTTATTGTTACCAGGACGCGAAGGTCCGGGAATATTTACAAACTTTTCGAGTATTTAATCCCGGATCTTTGCGCCCGCGGCGCACTCGATCTCAAGTTATTTACAGTGGCAGTGTGTCTTATCCTAAAACAGTCTTGTGACTTGCACTAATTGAATTGTGCTCTTACAATTAGTGAACTAACGAGTCTTTGTCTTGTGAAGAAGTGAAGATTTCATATATATTCAGGTATTTCTGTCTTTAATCTGTTTAGTTAATCCTCGCCACATTTTAGTCCAGTAGACCAAACATTTTTCAACGTGACAAATAACAATGCGACAAAGTCAAGCGGTCTTACGGAGTATATGGCGATTTAAGGTAGTTGTCTCGCGATAATACAATCGGGACGGTCAATTACTTTTAAGTTGTACAAATGTATAGATACCACATTTATTAACGTGTAGTTAAAAGTCTCAAATTTTTCTTGTTAATTGCAATTTGGGAGACAACTACCTATCTTAACGACTCGAAAATAAATGTGGCTAGCTAACGTTAATTCCTTTATTACATTTGTTTTTAGATTTTTTCATTTAAAATGGAAACAAGTAATAAATTAAAGAAAAATCTGAAGTCAAGTTTTTCAGAAGCTTGGCTTAGTGATGACCGATTCAAATCATGGATACGCAAAGTGCCATTTAATGAGCATTTCTTTCACTGTACAGTGTGCAAGAAAAATTTTTCATGCAGCTGGTTATCACGTGTAACAAGACATGCGGAAACTGCGCGGCATAAAAAAAATATTTAAAAAAATATATCATGTAATAATGACTCAGATGATGTAATTGCTAAAAAAAAAACTATATTATAAACAAAATTTTAGGCCACAATGGTTAGATCTCGAGCAATATAAACCATGGCTACACGAAGCGCATGACGCAAATTCATTTTTTTGTAGCATTTGCAATAAAACTATTGTTGGTGGTTTGTCACAAATCGAGCGTCACGCGAAATCCAAAATGCATATAAGTAAATTTGAAAAATCTAATATACGAGCGAATGGACCGAATGAAGAACAAGTAAACATGCAATTTGACGAATCATCTTTGTCGTTTGAGGAGCAAAAAAAATAGCGGAGATTCGATTTGCGGCAGTAATGGCTGATAAAAATATTCCATTCGAAACGGCAAAAATGATTCTCAATTTTTTTCAAAACATCAACGAAGGTTGTCCTATGATAAAGAGTATGAACCTGGATCGAACAAAATGTACAAACATCATTACGAATGTTTTGTGCCCAGTCGAAACGAATCGTGTCGTGGAATATATTCGCAACACGAAATTCTCTGTTTTTGTAGATGAAACGTCAGATATTACCAACGACAAATGGATGACGTTTCATGTTCATGTACGTTTTGTTCATCCCGAAACATTAGAAATACAATCCCAGTTAGTAAAACTAATTAATGTTGATGCAGCGGATTGCAGTGCCGAGAAGTTATTCACTGCATTTAAACATGAAATGTGGAAGCTCGAGATACCTTTTTTAAATATTATTGCTTTATCATGTGATAACGCATCTGTGATGACGGGAAAACATTTGTCCTTTAAAAAAAAACTCGAAGAGATGTGTAAAAATGTTTTGACGTTATCATGCCCATGTCATTCTGCCGCATTAGCTGCACACGCTGCATGTAATAAAATTCCTCCTTCTTGCAAGCATTTTGTAAAAAAAATTGCTTACTATGTTAAAAGTAGTCCCCAGAGAACAGCTATTTTCCGGGAATTTTCAGAATGTTTTCAAGATAAAAACCTCAGAATTTTAAAGTTAGCTGACACGCGGTGGCTGTCCCATCACGCATGCGACTTGTAAAATATTGGGATACTGTAAAACTTTTCCTAAATGAAATGGTCGTAAGCGACAAAACAAAATCTGGAGAAAATCTATTGCACATTATGTAAAATGTAGAAACAAAAGCTTATATGCTGTTTCTAAAGTATATTTTACATTATTTTAATGCATTTAATGCCTTTTTTCAGGCAGTAGATACAAGAATTCACTTATTACAGCCGAAATCAATAGATTTTCTAACTCAAATTTGTAAAAAATTTTTAAAACTAGAAATTTTGAAAGATTTGCCAAATATAACATTTGACAAAATCGAAAATCATAGATGTTTGACTGATATCAATTTAGGATTTGAATGCGAAGAATACCTTTGCCAATTGATGAAAGATGGATACGCGAACGAGGTTGCAATGGTTCGACAAAACTGTCTGCAATTTTATATTACCGCGGCCGAGGAAATTAGTAAAAGATTACCGGTAAATGATACATTTTTATCAAAATTAAAAATATTTCTTCCACAGATAGCTTTGTCAAATAAGGACAGAGAAACATCACTTAAAGATCTTTATTTCATCGCCAAAACAATCGGCGGTTTTGACGAAAATGGTCTAAAGACAGAATGGTTTACATTAAACTTAGATTTCACAAAAACAGAGAAAGAAGATTTATTAAAATTAAATTTTGATAAAATGTGGACACAAATTTTGCAAAAGAAATATTTAGGAGGTAACGAAAGATACCCAAATTTAAAATCTCTCGTGAATTTAATCTCTCGTGAATTCTGTTACACGGAGAGAAATGTGTTTTGATTATCGCACGAGTTAGCCGATGCGATGGTAACTAGATCGCGCTGTGCGCTAGAAGCGCCACGCTCGATCTATTGCAGCACAGACTTGCGAAACTCTACCATAGTCTATATCTGTGGCAAATGAGGATGAGACGCATGCGCGTATCGCTCCGTCTATGTGTTATTATAACACAAGTTGATAGCCCTAATACCCCCCACCATGCGGTGAAAAATTCGTTCGGGAGCCATGCGTTTTTAGGATGAGATGTGAGGCAGTGTGAGCCATACGAGGATGAGGGCGTGAGTCCGTGCGCATCCGTGCGCGTGAATGCTATTCTGGCATCTGCCAATTACACGACATGTTTTCAAAGTGAGAACAATGTGTTAAAGTCGACAATAATGCGTTTAACGTGCTTGAAATGAAATCGTGCAGGTTATCTCCAAAATAGATTCGGTCGAATTGACTGCAGGAAATGGAGAACGATGGATTTTTTCGGTAATGAAGGTAATGAGGGTAATGAAAGAAAGGAAAATTATAAATAGTATTGGATACGGTGCTTTGTTAAAAATTATGTTCAATTTTGTGATTTACGTTTCAGGGATGAGGAGCTACGAGAGTATGACCAAGTTTAGTAATTTTGTGACAATAAAGAAATATTTTAGTTTATTTTATCAATATTGATTTGTTTATTTATTCATTTTAACTTATACATTAAATCTAGTCGCTATAAGTTCACATTCATTTTTTACAATATATAAGCAAGGTGGTAATCGTGGAATAAGCTGCGCATTGATTAGAATTTTTGGTTTGTCGTTATTTGAATTGACGCAATATGCATAATAATAATTATTGAAATATAACGTGTCATATTCATCGATTGAAATGTATACATTTTTATTACAATAAAAAATATCTTTTATTTTACCAAACTGTGGGTACTCATCAGTAAATCTTGTTACTAATGTTGTTCCCACTGAAAATGTATGATTGAGAATTTGTATATATTTTAAAGTTTGTACGGGTGTTTGTATTTGAAGGTTTGTGAACATTTTAAACTCAGTTTCTGTATTAACATTTTTGACAGGCCCAAGTAAAACATCCCCAAATATATTTGCACACATTTCTTTTCTATAACATAACTGCAATTGATGACGTATAGCAATAGTGAGAGGTAAGTTTGTGCTACACATTGTACCGAGAGCAACTTCTTTTAATTTTTTATTTTTTCTCTCGAACATCATCGATGAAAAATTAATTACAGGACCATTCAACATCATTATCCTAGGATAATGAATCAAGATATGCATTTTAGGTTTTAATTTACCAAAAAGTGCAATGTATAACGTGTTATGCTTCTGAATGAGATGCTGCAGATTATCGATTTCACCCCTATTTAAAGTTGGACACATAATAATTCCAAGTATTTGCCTAATATATCTATACAGTTTCCAATATTTATTTCTAGCCGGAATTAAATGGCCAATCATAAGTCCTAAATATCTTGTCAAACAGAGCATTTCTGAAGCTGACTGTTTAACTTTTAATTTTTTACCTCCCTTTTCATTTTGGATAAAGAAGAAAGGTCTCGGTTTATTGGAAATTTCAGTTTCATTGTAAGGAAAGGTTTCGATAGTATTATTAAGAGTTTCCAAAGATATTATTTTCTCTTCTATCAAGTTTTGTAGCACTTGTCCAACCGTATAAACTGCAATCCTTTCAGAAAAATCATGCATAACATCCACAGTCATGTTCTCGGCAATATGGAAATTGTGAATTTTGTCGAAAACACATCGCTCCTTTATGCCTGTGTTTGCGAAATCATTTTTCAATACATCATTTTCATACGATTCAAGTGTTCTAAGTAGCTTTGTATCTTTTGCGATCATTTCTTCACATTGCAAGCGAGTGGCTGTGCAAATCCGGCAATAATGCATTGCAGTGAAACTTTCTGAAAATCCACATGTACTATTTAAACCTAAATTGTCACCTATTATGAAAAGGCATTGGAAATAAACAGTAATGTCTTCACCGTTGACACGAATATTTAATCCATTTTCATATAGATCATTCAAATCATTGATTGTCTTACGAAATATTGGTTCATTGCCGAATTGTTTCATGTATTTAGAATGACAAATAGTGGAAATAAAAATATTATCAACTTTAGCAGATAAGTGGGGGGGCAAGCAAGGCAATGAAGCATATATGCCTCCTAACTTTTGTTCACCTGCATGACTTCCAAGTGGATTCCCAACTTCGAATTCATCAAAATACAAGAACATTGGTAAAACATTTTTACCTTTATTTAAGTGACAAAATTTTTTCAACCACAAGTCCCCTTGCATACAATTTGATAAAATTGTTGTATCTTTTGACAGTTTACCAATGTATTCTTTCATTTCAATGTAAAATCCTGGTAACTGAAGAATTGTTTTTAAGGTATTTTTTAAAGGAATATGTACGGCATAAACAGATTTCATTTCTACTTTTACATTTGACTTTTGATTTGCTTCTTTTTGCGACTCTTTGACATAAACAGGTTCCTGTCCAATTTAGAAACTTTCAGGATGAACATACGCACTTTCTTTGTTGTAAATGTTAAATCGCGAATGTTCTGTACAATATTTCTGAAATACATTTCTGCTTTGTTCTAAAATAAATTGCGTTTTATAATAACTATTTGAGTCTGTCAGCGGTTTCAATTCATTTTCCATCGACTTTTGCAGAAAAGGAATAAATATGTCTGAAAAAAAGGTATTAAAAGTAGCAATGACATTATCAACAGCTTTACGCGAAAGCAAAGGATTATTGTATAAACCCAGAGTAAACTTCAACATTTCTGTATGCATTGTCTCTAGCGTTATATCTTGATTCATTTTATTATCAATTTGTTGTGGAATATCCATATTATCGGTAAATGAATGAGTTTAGAAAAAAATATATGTGCAACTATATAACTATATTTTGTCAGTTAGCCAAAAAAACATTTACATTTATATTAAAATTATCCGTTCTAAATTCAATGAATAAAATATCAAAAATTAAGAATAATCATATCAATAATTAAAATTATTTGCATATAAAAAATATCTTAAATTTAAATTTAAAACTACAGTTTCTTGATTCTTTCAATGAGAGATGTTACTCCGCTGTATGGTTTAACTTTAAAATTATAAATAGTTGTTTCCAAAAATTGCCATACGTGATTGCTTGCTAATGGAAATGGTTGGTAAAAGATTTTCATAGACTGTATATACAAGTCAACTGCCAGCGCTGCGGTTGCGACTTGATACGTGAATTCGTTCAGAACGACATACGCTGATTTTATGTCAGCTAGTGAAGAACCGATCACAACAACGTAAGGTGCTATGGGCAGCTTATGTTCTGCATACAGATTAAGCACATCTTGGTTCGCATCTTGTAAAGTTCTGTTGAAATCGTCAATGTCCTGTAAAAAGTATTATTATTTATAAAGTGCTTTGATGTTATTTATTCATTATTATTTATTAGTAATATCTATTTTTTTCGATTTATTTTTCTGAATTAACTGCTTTTCGATGTGGGCTTAAACCTACGCAGTAATAATATATCTATAAGCTTGTATATAAATTTGTATACAGTAAAATAATAATAATAACATTTGTAAATAATAATTTGTATATAATGTATATTGTAATTAATTTGCACATAATAATTATTTGTATATAGATATTTGCATGCGGTAATTAGTTGAAATTATTCATTGGAAAACGCCTAACGTCGTTAAACTTCAAGGATTTACCTTTATGTAATAAATGAACGATTTTTTTACTTCTAATACAGAAGGAATCCAGGCCGTCTTTGATTTTGATCGAGTTGTTAATTTGGTTATTCTTTTAAATAAATGTGGTAATAAAATTAACGCTACTGTTTGGGTATGTTCTGAAAATAAATTGGGAAATGAATATTATTTACAAATTAAAGTGGCATGTATTATTCAGAAGATTAAACCGACCTTCTCCTTTTGTTGGTAAGTTGCTTGTCAGGATATTATTTATCTCTATATCATTTTTTTTTGTCTGAGCAATTTTTATTATTTTTTTGGCTAAGTCAGGCCACTTTTGTGTAAATTCTTCACTCGATTTTTTAAAATACGTACAGAAATCAGCTTTGATCTGAAAATAAAAATAACCGAAAATCAAGTTGCTACATTACACTCCATTATGTTTTGATTAAAAAAGAATTTTTTAATATTGCTAACCAAGAGATATCCTGAAGGATTGCAGTAGTTTTGAAATTTACTCAAAATTGTTTTTAAATCTGAGGTTTTATAAAACTCCACTCTTTCTGTCAGTGCAGTGTGGCACCATTTCTGGCGGAAATCATTATCTATGATTTCAACTTTCTTTAACAATTCTTGTAATTCAGACGATTCAAGATTATCTAAAAAATAATTAATAATAATTACATAATACAATAGTATGTGAGTAAACGTCGAAAGAATACCAATTACCTCATTTATATAAAATATTAGTAATATTTATATATAATTTGTATAACTATTTTCTTCGTTTGTAATGTCTATAAAATTATTGATTTCAAAGAGAAACTTTATATTTATAGTTAAAAAACGTTCCATATTGTACAAATGTTTTGTTTTCATCATGAAAATCAGGCATATTACACTGAAAGTACGTAAATAAATTAAAAAATCACACATCTTCTGAACTTCTTTTTCTCTTTCGATTTGGTTGCAATTCTAATTTGCCAATGGCAAAAGCTTTTTCTCGTTCTTTTGCGTAGACGATTTGAAAGGCTCCACTTGCACTTTTACCGTTTCCTGATCGTACGTAGTAGCTTTCTTTTAAGTGCAATGTGAATAGTTGGACAGTGATTTCAGCTAACTCTTCAAGTCTGTCTGGTGATATACTGTAAAATTGATTACAATGAAAAAATATGCTTGCAATATTCATTCAAAATATATTTCTTATTTTTTAAATGTAATCTAATTTACGTTAGTGATTTTGTTCAATAAAATTCATCACCAATAATACACTTTGCCACCTTGTTTTTGGAAAAATATGTTTTTTTTTAGTTTCCAACAGTTTCTCATAATTTTCTTTTGTGGCTTCAAAATCATACATGTCTATTTGACTGCTTCCATCAAAAGTTTTCATTAAAACTTGATAAATGTAATTCGAAGATCTTTTTTTGGTAATATCTATATATACATAAGAAAGTAATAAGTTTAATTGTCATTATTATTATAATGCATAGTAGATTCAGCTATCATAGTGATTCTATTATAGGCATTGATTACTGCCAAAAAAGCTAGGATGTCTTAACATGCACTTTTTGAACTAATTCTGTTCAAATTTGAAATATACTCATTAGGTTAATATTATCAGATAAGTATAAAATGGAAAGAAAATATTTGGAATTATTTTGTGTTATTTGGAATATTTGTTTTTTTAGATCTCATCGGGTCTCGACGCATCTTTTTTTGTGGCAATATTTTATATCTTTAGAATCACAGCGAGTTCAGAAAAATTAGCAATCTCTAAATACATGTTATACTGACGATAGTATTATTTTCTAACTTACAAAGAATATATGTAATGGTTTTAATAAAAGCACTTTTCTTTTAAACTTGCCTACATTACTTGAATTACATAAATTCGATGTTTGTATTGATGGGCCGGAATCTACATCAAGTAATATAAATGAATCATTTGAGTGATCTGACGAAAGGAATGTGTTTGGAAGCGACATAATTTGCTCTAGGAAGGAAGAAGGTGTTTATGAAACATACAATATAATGCTTGGAATACCGCTGAAAAAGATGAAAAATAAAAGCATTACTTGTTTAATACAATAAATAATATATGTAATACTTTAATTACCTTTTTCGTATATTTACACGTACCACGGTTATCAATCTGTGCACTACACATGAACACCATGAACGTACCAGCTCGTTCGCTTCTTTGCAATAATTACGCAATAATCTTTACTCGCAGGCCCATGCTAAAAGCGTATGGCCCTCGAGCGAATTTTGCACGGCGTGGTGGGGGGGTATTAGAGCTAACGACTAGTGTGATAAAGACTCATAGATGGGGCGACAGTCGCATGGGTCTCATTCTCATTTGCCACGAACATAGACTATGCATAGAGTCCCACAAGTCTGTACTGCAATCGAATTATTCCGTGGGTTAATAGATCGAGCGTGGCGCTTCTAGCGCACAGCGCGATCTATGTTACCATCGCATCGGCTAACTCGTGCGATAATCAAAACACATTTCTCTCCGTGTAGATCACTTCCTAACTCGAATGCAGATTCGGAGAGAATATTTTCATTTCTAACGGATGTCAAAACAAAAAAACGAAACAAATTATCCTCTGCCGCTGTAAATGCTATTTGTGTATTAAAGTCAGCATTAAAAACAAGAGGGGAAACAGCTCTGAACATGCAGATCGATGCAGAGCATTTATCTCTCATGTCGTCAGACAAATTATATGCTAATGTTCCTAAAAGGCAGAAAAGTAATCTTCAGCTGTATGCTGCAGATGATGATGTTGCTAGTCCTTCTTCGTTTAATATGCAAAAATAATGTAAGAAAAAGTTAATCTTTTTCACAGTATCATTTATCGTATATCAGTTATTACAGCTATGTAAAAAATAGTATGAATATTATGTATATAATATATATATATTATATAATTTTATTTATTATATGTATATATATATATACATATATGTATATATGTATATATATAATTTATTTATTATATATTATATTTATTTATTATTTATTTCATTTTTTTATATATAGTTTATCATATTTATTTTATACAATTTTACTTTTATTTTTGACGAGCTGTAAGTGTGCGATTATTATATATTTATCATACAATTTTATTTTTCTGACGAACTTAAGTGCGAATAATATTTTGTGTATATTGCATGATTTTATTCTTTCTCCCTGGCGACTAGCTACGACCATTTCATAGCATATTATTTTTTAGTGGAATAGGCCTACGGGGGAAACCACTAAAAAAAAACGCGTCAATTTACAATAGTACCTCCTGGGTGACGCGGAAATCTATTGTGATAATTATATAATTTTAATTAATTATATAGTTATAAAATTTTACATGCACATATTATTGTATATGCATAGCCTCGAATAGTAGACAAAGACATTTCGTCGTGCCGCGCCACCGAAGAAATCTTCCCTCGCGTTCACGAGAGATTTCTTGCTTTTCGCCAAGCTAGCCTAGCCGTAGCTGGCTGTGCCGGTGCACGGTCACGTGGCTTCCAACGCGCGAGAAAGAGAAAGAACATATGTGGCTGTCCTTGTCTATTATTCCAAAGCTGGCCGAGGCTCGCCGAGCCCCGCCGAGGTTCGAGCGCACACGTACGTGCCTTCTCTTCTATGTGTATGTGTCCCCCACTCTCGTCCAACGTACCAGGCTGAGTTCTAGATCTAACATCCCTGGCCTCGAGGCAGTCTCTCGAGTATCGCGATAGCGAGCGGACGTATCTACCGACAGTATAGAACAATCGCGGACATAGAGTTACGCGAATACAGCGATAGATTACGAACATTGCTTTTCGAAATACATAACAATCGGGAACTCCCGCGTAACGGCGCGTTAAATACTCGCTTAACGATAGTGAGGGGTAATTAATTACCATCGACTTACATGTAATTGCGATAAAGTGCGAACCAATTGTAAAACGATCTGTAATAAGGTGACGACAATCTGGGAATAAAGAATTATTGTTCCTGAAATAAAATCTTAATACTAATTACTGATTAACTATACTTACCTTCGACTTACTTTGTCCATCGACGATGATCCATCGGCGTCCAGCGGCAGTCCGGGATGCGACGATGCGAGGGTCCGACGAAGTCCAGCAGCGACGATGATCCATCCGGGGCAGGAACCTGTAACAGAAGAAAAGTATTAGTAGATAATAATAGTAATTATCGAGACGCGAGGCAATCCGGTATGTGATAAGGCGAGGATCCAGGGAACCTGAGCTGCGGTGATAATCCATCCTGGGAGTCCACCTGAAACAGAAAAGGGAAATTATTAGCACGCGAGCGATACTCGCCCTTAACCTTCTCGGTTATTAGAGGTCAAACCGAGTGGCGACCGTAAGATAGGAGACTAAAACTACGCGTAGCGGGCCTCCAATTGTACCGTCCGGTTACAACCTCTCTTGAATTTTCGCTTTATTCTCCTTTACTAATTCTACCTCAGACACCTTACGTGACTGCCATTTTTCAATCCCTTTTTTATACCCAATATGCAAAAAAACATTCCAAAAAACGTATCCACACATGCAGAATAGATACACCAAGGCTTAACTTAGTGGAGTTAACATTAACTGTTTTCATTAATTCGATGTTATTGAATTGTTTCGAAGTCGAATTACATAAATAACAGCGCATAGCCGAGGTAGTACCTGTTACTGCATTACAAACTTTCCCGTCAATCATCGTGAAATAAAGTTCGGAATTCACAACTACTTTTTGATCGTTGATTATCTCACTGTGAGGAGTCATGTTTATGATTTAATCTTTTACGTATTTTTCTTCATTTACAGTCGATTCGACACTTTCTTTCAAAAATTGCAATCAAATAGGCCTGCAAAAACGAAGTGATGAAGGACGAGAATTTTTCCAAATCACCAATTCTTTGTTCGTTTTGTTATCGAAGCCTACTATTTGCAAGGGGACTAAAGACGTAAGAAAAACATTTTTGTCAGAGTTTAATACCGCATTAGCAAATTTTTGTTTATACTCGCTGTGTCCAGAACTGTCGTCACAACCACATTTACAAATGCATTTAAAATTGCGAACAATATCTGGATATAACGAGTTTATGACGTCATTTTGTGTCAAAAGTATTCTACTGCACGTATGATTTAGAAGCGACTGTAATTCGACCTCTGCACAGGTTTCTGTAACTGTCATATTGGAAGGATAACAGCGAGCTTTAGCCTCCGCGACTTTTTCGTACGACGGATGAAAATTTTTACTTTTCAAAGAACTTCTGATGTCCTTATATTGTTGTTTGGTCAATTTAGCTGTCAGCACATCTACTAACGTTTCATCACCTGACATTTCAGTTTGGCGTGGAATTTCAGCTGTTTTATAAGTCTCCTTATACTTTGCTGCTCTGGTAGGAAACTTTGTAGTTATGTCCTTCAATATAGATGCAGCTTCTGTGGCTCCTAACGAGCGAAGACTCCTTTGCATAGCGTAAGCCAAATCTTCCGTGCTGAAATTTTCGCGCAAGTTGTCGGACTTTCGTCGTTTAGATCGATCGCTGACTTTCGTGAACTCTGCTGAAGGTCGACCTCGTCCATTTGATTGCTCAAATTGTGTATCAGAATCTCCAGGAACTGTTTTTTTCTGCACCTCAGCGTTCTAGAATAAAAACATAGTACGTACTTTGAAAATTGTATCCAAACGTGATATAGACATAAAACGATGTTTTTTTGTATCCAAATTTATAGAACATTTTTAATTGAAATTAGCTTACTCTCTAAATCTGAAAAAGTAAAACTTCACTGTTTTGCAGTGCATATTCACCATTTTGAAGAAAAGAGTTTTAACTGCGAAAAAAGTGGATATGCACTGTTTTTATCAGTGGATATCCACTTTTGACATGAGTACACAGAGAGAAATGTTTCTTTAGATTTAATAAATTTTCTTAAATCTAAAGAAATTTATGCATTGGAATAGTCCAACCGAATCAGTGTTTAAACTACAAAATGCAATTGTTTGACTTTTCAAATAAAATGTATCTTTACCTTAAAATAAATATTCTCTCAAAAAGAGTTGAATATTTTTTTAACTTAAACAATTTTATTATTTTGGCTAAAGTATTGCACTATTGTACTTAAATTATATTTTTGTTGAATGAAATAATTTCATTATTTCGACCAAAGTAATATACTATTTCACTTAAATTATATTTTTGTTGAATAAAACAATTTTATTATTTCAGTTAAAATATTGTACTATTTCACTTAAATTATATTTTTGTTGAACAAAACAATTTTATTATTTTAGTTAAAATATTGTACTATTTCACTTAAATTATATTTTTGTTGATTGAAACAATTTTATTGTTTTAGTTAAAGTATTGTACTATTTCACTTAAATCGTATTTTTGTTGCATTAAGGAACTCTCTTACAACTGCTAAATAAATTTATTATATTGATTAAATAATTTAATTATTTCAATAAAAAATTTGTTCTTTTATTTAATTAAATAATCTAATTCAGTAACAGAGAAAATTTCATGGATTTATTTAAGAACTTATTTTATTTAAATACTTTCTAAGGTTGATAGCAGAGAATAAGACGTTAGACGTTTACATCTATTGTAGTGGAAAGTAAGACAGAGAAAAACGTAAGTTGTAACAGGCTGTTGTATACAATAGCCTCTTGTTCTCTGCCATCAGCTTTACTGTGTTAATTAATTTAATTGCAAATAAAACATTATTATGTTTGATGCAGTTTGATAGATCACAAAATTGCGTTACCTAACTCAACCCAAGTGATATGTAAACCTAACAAAATAATTCCCAAAATTGCGTACCTAACTCAACCCAAGTAATATATGTATAGTAGCTTTATTTCTCTCTAACAAAATAATTCACAAAATTGCGTTACCTTGCAACCGGTGGCTAAAAGTCCACAGGCTGCATCCACACCGATGGACGTGGTACGAGCTGGAGGACAGTACGCGACGGAGATGGCGACTCAGCGTGAGGCAACGCCGTCAAGGGACGTAATCGTTCCTAAAGCGGAGGTTAAAATTGTCAATATACCTTCCCGATCCATTCCTGCTCCGGCAGACAACTCCGGTTCAGAGGCGGAAATTATTTCGCTTGATAACAGTAACGGCGATATTCCATTGGACGACCTGCTCCAGGGGACGCAGATCCAGAGGACGGACGTTCCGGGCAAGCAGCAGTGAAGGGGCAGCGTCAGGTTTGGTTTACGTGCCGATAAAAGACATTTTCCGGTGTGAAAAGACATTAAATTTTATTTTATTGTGAACGACGTTTTAAGAGTCAGAATTTAATTTCTCTGGTTCGATTATAGTTTTTCTAGTGCTCCTGCACATTCTGATTACGTTTTATACTTTGTTTAAGCGTTTAATACGGAATTTTACATAAAAAAGTGAGATTGTTTATTTAATGATATTATTAACTTTTAAATGCATAGATCGACTTTAAATACTTCTCTTTAAAGAGTCATAGGCTTAAATTAGCCAAATTTGCATTATTAAAGGTTCAAGGTCACTGATTGAAATAACGGTGTGACGGCCATTTTGTTGACGTTAGATTACTTCTGACGACTAATTGAAGCGATCTGTGAGTTTAAAACGCGAGATTTTGCGTTAGATCAAAAGCGCACCGCAACAGGTGGATTTCGGTAGTTATAGGATATTTATCGATTCGACGCGATAAACGTGTTCATTTCGTTCCTAGAAACCTTCCTGGGCGATCAGAAGCGCGAAATTCCTTTTATTTAAACTTTTGATTTTTTCAAGGTCATTTGCTCAATTATGTACTTAGCGTTAATTTTTGAGTTAGATAATCTCTTTTAGACCTTGTAGAAGCTAGCCGTGCGATTCGTTAAGCGAATTTCACGTTGTTACGAGTTTTGACCTTGGTAATTAATATTTTTAATTAACCGTAATTACGGTAATTGCGGATTATATTCGAGTTCAGGGAGCTTCGAGAAGCTCAAATATAACTTTGATTTCATTGAAAGATGCATATTTCAAAGTCAAGGTCACAAGTCGTAATAATCATAATTAATGATATTTATGCGTATTTTTCACTTTCTTTCATTAAAAGAAGTCCAACGAATCGTTACTCGACCATTTAAACTCATCCTTTAAAGATTTTATCTTTTTTGGTAATTATTGATTTTCCAGCGTGAATTTACATAGGAGAAGCCTTGTACGGCACCGCGAGATTATATTCGCTATTTAAAAGTTTATAAGCACGACTGGTTAATTATTTCTCTCATTTATCGTATTTCGATATTTAAATTATTTTATATTTTCTATAATTAATGCGAGCACCTGACGATTCGTTGAATTTATTCCAGAGGTAATATTATGCTTCTGTGAAACGAAAGCCGTAGTCTTTCGTTAATTTATTCCTCTGACGAATTTTATTCGTTTAATTAAAGAATCGTGCAATGTGTAATTACACAAAGGTATATACATTGCAGGATTCAATTTATTTCAATTTCCTTTTTCCGGATAAGATAAGGTAAATATTCAGAAGGCATGTAGTCGCGAGTCTTTATTTATTTATTAAAGATTTCAGTTTTGCGTAGTTTGGTAATTTGATATTCTTCGAAGTAACGGTTTTTCTTGTTCAGACTGGTCGACTACATGAGCGAGTGAGATAGCGAGATCGCGCGACGGTACCATCTTCTGATTGGCCCGAGGCGCGGTAGTGGGGAAGGCACTTCCCGAATCTATATAGGGAAGCGCAGAGCGAGCTCGAGGAGTTTGCTGCGAACTTTCTTAGCGAAAGGATGTTCGAGATCGTCGCGAATATTTCGTCGTGTGCGTTGAAAGCTTTCGTTGCAGATTCGTGCGAAAGATACTTTGCGTAACGCGATACGCGTAAATCGATTTTGTAAACGCAGCGAATATCCCGGATCACAGCATTGACGTGATTACGTTATCTTTTCCAAATCTATATTGTGCGTGTGTGAATGAGATAAAAATATACTCTGTGCTATTATTAAATTAATTCACGAGTGACATTCATTCAAAGACCTTTCCTTTTCGTAATTATCTTCGATAACTTCGTGCGTAATCGACAACGACAAAGGAAGAATCCAGACAGGAAGGAAGGCAATCCAGGAATTTCTGCAAGGTCATTCCATATCCGTTCTACGTAATCGGCGAAAACGTAGTGGCGACCGTGATTCCGCAGCGAAGTAGTAAGTCTCTTTGTGATTAACATTACGTGTTCGGTCACAACCTAACTCAATTTAAGTGATATGTATTTTAAAAAAAGATGTGAAATCTTTAAAGTGCGCCAATTGCAAAAAGAATATATATACTTTGAAAAATGATTGTTGCGCAACTACTTTTAAAAAATAAAATCAAGTAGTACGTATCTTTGTATTCCCATTCAAGGGTCTTTTCATTCCAACACAAGCTTTAATTCTTTTTAACAAAATTATAATATTACAATAAATTATTTTAATTACAAAGAATTAAAGAGGTAACAGTACAAAATAAAAATATTCAATTAAAATAAAATAAATAAATTTTTCTTGTAAAAAAACTTGGCGCTGCTAGACCTTGAATTTAATAAAGTACTAAAATTTTGATTGAATTTAATAAAGCACAAAATTTTTAATTAAATAAAAAAGCAATTTAGGGAAGTATGCAGCAGGAGTCAAAAAGCAGCGCCAAGTTTTTTTACAAGAAAAATTGAGTGAGTGAGTGAGCGAGTGAGCGAGTGAGCGAGTGAGCGAGTGAGCGAGTGAGCGAGTGAGCGAGTGAGCGAGTGAGCGAGTGAGCGAGTGAGCGAGTGAGCGAGTGAGCGAGTGAGCGAGTGAGCGAGTGAGCGAGTGAGCGAGTGAGCGAGTGAGCGAGTGAGCGAGTGAGCGAGTGAGCGAGTGAGCGAGTGAGCGAGTGAGCGAGTGAGGGAGTGAGCGAGTGAGCGAGTGAGCGAGTGAGCGAGTGAGCGAGTGAGGGAGTGAGCGAGTGAGCGAGTGAGCGAGTGAGCGAGTGAGGGAGTGAGCGAGTGAGCGAGTGAGGGAGTGAGGAGTGAGCGAGTGAGCGAGTGAGGAGCGAGTGAGCGAGTGAGGGAGTGAGCGAGTGAGCGAGTGAGCGAGTGAGCGAGTGAGCGAGTGAGCGAGTGAGGGAGTGAGCGAGTGAGCGAGTGAGCGAGTGAGCGAGTGAGCGAGTGAGCGAGTGAGCGAGTGAGCGAGTGAGCGAGTGAGCGAGTGAGCGAGTGAGCGAGTGAGCGAGTGAGCGAGTGAGCGAGTGAGCGAGTGAGCGAGTGAGCGAGTGAGTGTGTGAGCGAGTGAGCGAGTGAGTGAGTGATGTGAGTGAGTGGTGAGTGAGTGAGTGAGTGAGTGAGTGAGGGAGTGAGCGAGTGAGGGAGTGAGCGAGTGAGTGAGTGAGTGTGGGAGTGAGCGAGTGAGGGAGTGAGTGTGTGAGTGAGTGTGTGAGTGAGTGAGTGAGTGAGTGAGTGTGTGAGTGAGTGTGTGAGTGAGTGAGTGAGGGAGTGAGTGAGTGAGTGAGTGAGTGTGTGAGTGAGTGTGTGAGTGAGTGTGTGAGTGAGTGAGTGAGTGAGTGAGTGAGTGTGTGAGTGTGTGAGTGTGTGAGTGAGTGAGTGAGTGAGTGAGTGAGTGAGTGTGTGAGTGTGTGAGTGTGTGAGTGAGTGTGTGTGTGTGTGTGTGTGTGTGTGTGTGTGTGCGCGCGCGCGCGCGCGCGTGATATTATTTACACTTACACACACTCACTCACATGCACACACACACTCACGCACAGGCACACACCAGCATGACCGTACACATATTAAGGACTACCATGAGTCGATAAACCCATTTTCCCGATGTTTGACGCTCTGTAACTCGAAAACTCCATGTTTAGACTTTGTGTCCATGCATGGTCACTTTTCACCAGGACGTCATGAACTACAGCATACTAAATTTTTAGCCAATTTGACCGGAATCCATTATCCCGTGGTTTGGTACGGGGTCTTTTAAACTTATCGGTTTCAACAATTGCTGTCGTATAGAGATATGATTTTATTGAGATTTCAGTGAGATTCAACTTTATAAAATGTATGAGAGCGTATATATGTATGTATAATATATGTGAGAGCAATTGATGCTCATTGAGCCTCACGCATGCGACACTTACGTGTGTGCAAATTTTAAAATAAAAATTATAAATAAATATATATTTGGTCTTCTTTAATTTAACATTTTTATACCTGCAATAGTACATATTATATATATATTAAAAAGTAGGGTACAAGGTGAGAGCAATTGATGCTCATATGACCCGCATGCATGCGGCACTCACGCGTGCGAGTCATATGAGCATCATTTGAGGACGCATTTGTCTAGCGCCATGAGTTCACGCCGTGCAAATTATCCGCACGACGTGCACGCGTCGTGAGCTCACTTTGCGGGCATTTTGTTATCTGGGAAGTTTCATCCTAAGTGTGCAATACGAATACATAAAGTAATATAACTAATAACACCCTCACATCTGTACCAGATATATGTACAAAGATGCATTTTTTTAAAAAAGTTGTTAATTTTGCGACCTTTTACATATATTACTGTATTATTATTACATCCATTAATATCATCGATGACAGTTCTCGATAGTTATTTGCACAAACATAAGAGAACGAAAGAAGCTATAAATGTACACACGGGGACAAGAATGCCTTCTCACTTGAAATTGCACGCGTATCGGAGCATATTCAGAGCGCGTGCTCCGTCTCTAGATATTCGTTCATCATGACTAGGGCCCGGACGTTCGGGCACGGAGCCCGGGCACGAGCCGAGAACCGCTGCGCGCTCGCCCCCTACCATCGAGTCCGATCGCCGAGCGTCGCCGATAGTCCAGTCAAATTAGACATTTGAGCTCGGAAGTGAAGAGAGATTAGTGAAACCCTTTTTAGGGTTGTTGGGGGGATGTAGAAGAGCTTATTTCTGAGTTGTCGGGTTAATCGGACCGATGGGTTTTTAAGGGGAGGAGGGGGAATGAAAAATTTCGTTTTTTCGCAATAACTCGGCGAATTTTGACCGTACATGATTTTTTAACCCCTCATTTTGTAGCTCTTTTAAAGCCCTACAATTCATTTCGTAAAGACTCTAACTTAAAATCAATATTTGTCGAGTTCTAGCCGGTAAAAGTGGGAAAAATGTATTTTGTCGCGGTTTTTTGCGTTTATCTCGTTTCCATTAATAGATAGAAATGTGCCGCCAGTGACAAAGTTGTAGGGCTTGAAGAGACCTACAAAATGAGGGGTCAGTCGTTCAGATTCGTTAAAAATTGAGCCCAGGAAAGTCTCTGAAAGTCGCGCTTTTAACGCATGGCCCGAGTCCCGAACGCACTCGACTCGACACGCGCCGCGCGCCGGCGACGATCGGCGACGATCGGCCACGCGTTAAAAGCGCGACTTCCAGAGGCTTTCCTGGGCTCAATTTTTAACGAATCTGAACGACTGACCCCTCATTTTGTAGGTCTCTTCAACCCTACAACTTTGTCAGTGGCGGCACATTTCTATCTATTAATGAGATAACGAGATAAACGCAAAAAACCGCGACAAAATACATTTTTTCCCACTTTTACCGGCTAGAACTCGACAAATATTGATTTTAAGTTAGAGTCTTCACGAAATGAATTGTAGGGCTTTAAAAGATCTACAAAATGAGGGGTTAAAAAATCATGTACGGTCAAAATTCGCCGAGTTATTGCGAAA
Organism: Temnothorax unifasciatus; assembly: GCA_030770225.1. Lineage (NCBI taxonomy): Eukaryota > Metazoa > Arthropoda > Insecta > Hymenoptera > Formicidae > Temnothorax > Temnothorax unifasciatus. Next base: position 24,414 of record JASTWK010001224.1, read on the forward strand.
AAACGAAATTTTTAATTTCCCCTCCCCCCCTTAAAAACTCATCGGTCCGATTAACCCGACAACTCAGAAATAAGCTCTTCTACATCCCCCCAACAACCCTAAAAAAGTTTCATTAATCTCTCTTCACTTCCGAGCTCAAATTTCTAATTTGACTGGACTATCGGCGACGCTCGGCGATCGGACTCGATGGTGGGGGGCGAGCGCGCAGCGGTTCTCGGCTCGTGCCCGGGCTCCGTGCCCGAACGTCCGGGCCCTAATCATGACTGTAAGAGTATCCTCACAAGACTCTCGTATAGTAACGCAGCGTAATGTAACGTGGGTCAGCGCACGAGAAACGTATCGGTTAAGGTGTTATACGTTTTTTGTGCGTTGATCTACGTTAGGTTACGCTACATTACTATACGAGAGTCTTGTGCGGAAGCACTCGGCAAAGTTATCCCAACATATATTTTAAGAATATTTTATAATAATATATTTGAAATAAATAAATAATTAATTAATAATATAATCTTAGGTTGTATTAATTAATAATATAATATCAGAGAAAGTTACGTTTGAAAAGTAACTCGTTACCGTAATTCGTCATTGAAAGAAGTAACTCATCGTTATCGTATATAACTCGTTATTCTAATTGAGAAAAGTAACTTGTTATCGTTGCTCATTACTCATCGAAAGAAATAACTTAACGTTACCGTTACATTAAACAGATAGAAACAGAATAATTGAATTACATGAAAAAAGGCTCATAAAAGAATCAAAGAATTTTCTGAGATATTTCAAATTTTGTCAATGATATTTTTTAAATATAAAATATGAAATATTTTGTAACGTATTGACTTTTCGACTGACTTTATCTCGATACTTTATACATAGAATAATTAAAGGAATCGATTGCTGTAAAAAGAAAACAGAAAAAATTATTTTAAAAACTGTGATTGCATTTTGTAGACGCATTTAATTTGCAACTTGCAAATATAAAAATTAATATTATTATTCGATTTCTTTCACTATTCTGTGTATAAAAATATAAGGTAAAGTCATCGAAAAGTGAATACTTTACGAGATATTTCATATTTTATATTAAAAATATCATGATATAATTTTAAATATCAGAAAATTCTTAACAAACGAGAGCTTTATTACAGTGTAAATAAATCATACAATTCTATTTAAGAAAATAAAATTTTATATGACGATAATTTTATGTGACCTAAAAAAATTAATTTTAAACAAATTGATTTTACCATTATTTGTCCTCCAAGTCATACAACTTTTGTCTAAAACATTTTTTCCTAAAACTACATGAGATATCGATATTTGACTGATCAAATTACTTCTAAAACTTTTTCATTTTTGATTGTAGAAAAAAATTGCTTTAGACAAAAGTTGTTTGGTTTGAAACGAGGACACATGATTCTTACGTGAGTTATGTCGTAGATGTCGTTTTTAAGAAATTTTAAAGGCGACTAGATTCTTAAATAACTTGATTTTGCCCTTGAGAGAAAAGTTGTAGATCTCGTCGAGACGTTTTCGAAACACTAATAAATCTCTCTTTCGTTAAAGATTTCTTGAGATATTTTAAATTTCTTCATGATATTTTTATAATATGAAATATGAAATATCTCAATCGTTAGTCTCTAAAGTATTCACCTTTCAACTACATTACCTTGACACTTTTGTATATAAAATAATGAAAGAAAGCGTATAATAATGAAATTAATTTTTACATTTGCAATTGTGCAAAATTGAGTGCGTTCACAAAATATAATCAAGTTTTTTAAAATTATTTTTTTGTTCTTTTTTTACAACAATCGATTTCTTTTATTATCTACGTATAAAAGTATCAAGATAAAGTCATCGAAAAGTGAATGCAGCGTAATGTAAATCAACGTGGATCAGCGCACGAGAAACATATCGGTTACGACGTTATACATTTAACATTATATTTTTTTATTCTGTACACTTTATACATATTTACATTAAGCAGAAAGAGGAAGAATAATTGGTTTACATCAAGGAGAATCACAACAAAGCAGACATTGCGCGCATTGTGGGATGCAGTCGTTGAACAATTGCGTTGTGGATTATGGAGCACGAAGAAGGAGAAATGAACAATCTCCAAGATCATCGAAAAAATAACAGAGGTCCTCAGAAAACAACACCAGAAGAAAATTAAGAAATTGTTAGAGCTATGGATGAAAATACATTTGGTGCAGCTAAAACTGTGTTACAGAACAGGAACTTAAATATTTCCGTGAGAACAATTCGACGCCGATTAAATGCTGCAAAGGTTCACTCTTGTTCTGCAGCAAAGAAAATAGAACTGAAGCCAGAACATCGAAGACAAAGAATGCAGTTTGCAAGAGAACATTTGAATACACCTCAAGAAGAATGGAACGCTGTTGTTTGGATGGATGAAAAAGTCTTCTCATCCGCAGAAGATGGACGATATCGTGTTTGGCGACCAGAAGGAAAACGTTTAGATCCAAAATACGTTCTTCCATCAGGATATAGCCGGAGAATCACATTAGGCTTTTGGGGAAGCATGACTGCAAATGGATTATTAGATCTCGTAGAGATATCACCAAGAATGGATGCCGAAGAATATGTTGAAATCTTACAAGAAGTGTTAAAAGCTGGCATTAGACGCGTCTATCCCGAAGAACAGTATTCGGTTGTGAAAATAGCAAGACAATAGTGTCGTTCATACTTCTAGATTGATGCAAGCGTGGTTCGAAGTAAATCTGGACATTCAACGAATGCGATGGCCAGCAAAATCGCCGGATTTAAATCCAATTGAAAACGTTTGGGCTCAAATGAAATCGAAATGGATAGCTGGCCAATTAAGAAACATTAAGGAACCATGTGCATTAAGTGTGGAACGATGTATCTGTGCGGATTATACACAGAATTTAGAAAATTCAATGCAGAGAAGATTTCAATTAGTCTTTTCCATCTTCACGATGATGCTATCGCTCCAGTCCAGGCAGTCCGCTGGTTAGCACGCCATATTACTGAAATAGAAAACAAGTATTGAAATTATTAATAACATATTCATCTCCATTTCTTTATTTTAATTTTATACTACTTTATTATTTTATATTACTTACTAATACAGTATCTAATATTCTTCATTTTCATCTTCACAACGATGCTATCGCTTCAATCCAATCAGTACGCTGGTTAGCACGCCATATTACATTTCTGAAATAGAAAACAATTATTGATATTATTAATATAACATATTTATTTCCATTTCTTTATTTTAATTTTATATTACTTTATTATTTTATATTACTTACTCTAATACAGTATCTAATATTTTTCATTTTTATCTTCACAACGATGCTATCGCTCGAAGACAGGCAGTGCACCGATTAGCACGCCACATTGCATTTCTGAAACACAGAATAAGAACATAATTAATAACAAATTTATTAATACTAAGATAATTTTTTATTTAAATATTAGGTATATCTTATTGTTAGATATATTACTTACTAATATGGTATCCAATATCCATCATTTTCAATGACTAATTGAAGTCTTCTCTGCATTGAATTTACTAAATTCTGTGTATAATCCACCCGTACAGATAATTCGTTCCACACTTGATGCACGTGGTTTCTTAATGCTCCTCTGGTTCTTAATTGGCCGGATATCCATTTCGATTTCATTTGAGCCCAAACGTTTTCAATTGGATTTAAATCCGGAGATTTTGCTGGCCATCGAATTTGTTGAATGTCCGGATTTACTTCGAACCACGCTTGCACCAATCTAGAGGTATAAACGGCACTATTGTCTTGCACTATTTTTACAACCGGATATTATTCTTCGGGATAAATACGTCTAATGCCAGGTTTCAATACTTCTTGTAAAATTTCTACATATTCTTCGGCATCCATTCTTGGTGTTATTTCTACGAGATCTAATAATCCATTTGCAGTCATGCTTCCCCAAAAGCCTAATGTGATTCTCCCGCTATATCCTGATGGGAGAACGTATTTTGGATCTAAACGTTTTCCTTCTGGTCGCCAAACACGATATCGTCCATCTTCTGCGGATGAGAAGACTTTTTCATCCATCCAAACAACAGCGTTCCATTCTTCTTGAGGTGTATTCAAATGTTCTCTTGCAAACTGCATTCTTTGTCTTCGATGTTCTGGCTTCAATTCTATTTTCTTTGCTGCAGGACGAGAGCGAACCTTTGCAGCATTTAATCGGCGTCGAATTGTTCTCACGGAAATATTTATGTTCCTGTTCTGCAACACAGTTTCAGCTGCACCAAATGGATTTCCATCCATAGCTCTAACAATTTCTTCATTTTCTTCTGGTGTTGTTTTCTGAGGACCTCTATTATTTTTTCGATGATCTTGGAGATTGTTCATTCCTCCTTCTTCGTACTTCGTAATCCACAACGCAACTGTTCGACGACTGCATCCCACAATGCGCGCAATTTCTGCTTTGTTGTGACCTCCTTGATGTAACCCAATTATTCTTCCTCTTTCTGCAGTATTTAAATTCGCATTTATGTGGCGCTCCATCTTTACAATTTTTGACAGTCACTTTATGTCAATTTCACTTTTATTAATCTTTTATTTAGTATTAGTTATTGGATATGTTACTATGGTAATATAAATACGGTACCAAAATTTAATAATATAATTTAATTTAAATTATAATTAACATCGATTCTATTAGAAAAATAGCCAATCTGCTGTCAGCAAATGTATAATATATTCATGTGCTCTCTCTCTCTCTCTCTCTCTCTCTCTCTCTCTCTCTCTCTCTCTCTCTCCTCTCTCTCTCTCTCTCTCTCTCTCTCAAAATTGGCTTTTTTGAACTTTGATCTTAAATAACTCCCGAACGGGTTAACGTATCGACCTTTGGTTTGCTCCAGAAATTTTCTTATTTTATACCCTTTCAAACAATATACTACAATAAGGAGGGTTCCATTTGAAATTTTTGAGTAGGTGCTCCCTAAAACACTAAAAAATGTTAAGTGGAACCCCCTATATTGTAGTATATTGTTTGAAAAGGTATAAAAAAAGAAAAATTTTGGCGCAAACCAGAAGTCGATACGTTAACTCGTTCGAGAGTAATTTATGGTCAAAGTTCAAAAAAGCCAATTTTTAATTCTAAATAACTTTTAAATGGGTCAACGTCCAATCTTTAACTTGCACCAAAATTTTTCTTGTTTTATGCCCTTTCAAACGATATATTACAATATGAGGGATTCTATTTAAGAAATTGGAGGTAACCTTCACGTGATCTTCAAGCAATATATAATACATTATAATTTTTATTATAAGCAAAAACGTTACTTTATAAAAATACTTTACTTTATTAAAATTAAAAGTACTTTTTTTTATATAAAAATATCACATTACTGTTTTCTTTTTACGCGTTACCGTTATTTTAGGTAAAAAAAGCATAATATCGTTTAAACAATTATATGTATATACATATACACACGTAAAGAGAAAAAGAAAAAGAGAAAGAGAGAGAGAGAGAGAGAGAGAGAGAGAGAGAGAGAGAGAGAGAGAGAGAGAAAGCACATAAATATAATATAAATTTGCTAGCATAACAGCAGTTTGGCTATTTTTCTAATAGAATCGATGTTAATTATAATTTAAATTAAATTACATACATTGAATTTTGACACCGTATTTATATTACCATAGTGTTAACCCCCTCCACACACACCCACCCACACACACACACACACACACACACACACACGCGCGCGCGCGCGCGCGCGCACACACACACGCACACGCACACGCACACGCACACGCACACGCACACGCACACGCACACGCACACGCACACGCACACGCACACGCACACGCACACGCACACGCACACGCACACGCACACGCACACGCACACGCACACGCACACGCACACGCACACGCACACGCACACGCACACACACACACATACAGAGCGAGTCATTTTAATTTATCCATCCCAATAACTTTCTTATTTTTAATTGTAGAAAAAAATGCTTCAGACAAAAGTTGTTTGGTTTAAAAGGGGACATATGATTCCTACATTAGTCATGTCGTAGATGTCGTCATTTTAAGAGCGACTAATTTTTTAAATAAAACTTGATTTTTTTTAAGATAAAAGTTGTAGAGCTCGTCGAGACTTTTCAAAACACTTTATAATAAAGCTCTCGTTAAGGATTTTCTAAGATATTTTAAATTTTGTTATAATAAGTTTTGTTTAAAAGTTTTTAATGTTCTAAAGAAGGCCAAGTAAGGCTTGAAACGTAAACACGACTGTATACCTTTATTGAAATTATTAAATACATTTCTAACATCTGTTAATTGCTCGAATTTGCCCGTTTTAAATTACTTAGTTGTTGCTTTGTCGAGCGAAATTATATTGTTATTTTTGTTATAATATTTGTAATATAAAATATAAAATATCTTGTAAAGTATTAATTCACTTTTCAATGACTTTATCTTGATACTTTTATACGTAGATAATAAAAGAAATCGATTGTTGTAAAAAAAGAACAAAAAAATAATTTTAAAAAACTTGATTATATTTTGTGAACGCACTCAATTTTGCACAATTGCAAATGTAAAAATTAATTTCATTATTATACGCTTTCTTTCATTATTTTATATACAAAAGTGTCAAAGTAATGTAGTTGAAAGGTGAATACTTTAGAGACTAACGATCGAGATATTTCATATTTCATATTATAAAAATATCATGAAGAAATTTAAAATATCTCAAGAAATCTTTAACGAAAGAGAGATTTATTAGTGTTTCGAAAACGTCTCGACGAGATCTACAACTTTTCTCTCAAGGGCAAAATCAAGTTATTTAAGAATCTAGTCGCCTTTAAAATTTCTTAAAAACGACATCTACGACATAACTCACGTAAGAATCATGTGTCCTCGTTTCAAACCAAACAACTTTTGTCTAAAGCAATTTATTTTTACAATCAAAAATGAAAAAGTTTTAGAAGTAATTTGATCAGTCAAATATCGATATCTCATGTAGTTTTAGGAAAAAATGTTTTAGACAAAAGTTGTATGACTTGGAGGACAAATAATGGTAAAATCAATTTGTTTAAAATTAATTTTTTTAGGTCACATAAAATTATCGTCATATAAAATTTTATTTTCTTAAATAAAATTGTATGATTTATTTACACTGTAATAAAGCTCTCGTTTGTTAAGAATTTTCTGATATTTAAAATTATATCATGATATTTTTAATATAAAATATGAAATATCTCGTAAAGTATTCACTTTTCGATGACTTTACCTTATATTTTTATACACAGAATGGTGAAAGAAATCGAATAATAATATTAATTTTTATATTTGCAAGTTGCAAATTAAATGCGTCTACAAAATGCAATCACAGTTTTTAAAATAATTTTTTTTGTTTTCTTTTTACAGCAATCGATTCCTTTAATTATTCTATGTATAAAGTATCGAGATAAAGTCAGTCGAAAAGTCAATACGTTACAAAATATTTCATATTTTATATTTAAAAAATATCATTGACAAAATTTGAAATATCTCAGAAAATTCTTTGATTCTTTTATGAGCCTTTTTTCATGTAATCCAATTATTCTGTTTCTATCTGTTTAATGTAACGGTTAAGTTATTTCTTTCAATGAGTAATGAGCAACGATAACAAGTTACTTTTCTCAATTAGAATAACGAGTTATATACGATAACGATGAGTTACTTCTTTCAATGACGAATTACGGTAACGAGTTACTTTTCAAACGTAACTTTCTCTGATATTATATTATTAATTAATACAACCTAAGATTATATTATTAATTAATTATTTATTTATTTCAAATATATTATTATAAAATATTCTTAAAATATATGTTGGGATAACTTTGCCGAGTGCTTCCGCACAAGACTCTCGTATAGTAATGTAGCGTAACCTAACGTAGATCAACGCACAAAAAACGTATAACACCTTAACCGATACGTTTCTCGTGCGCTGACCCACGTTACATTACGCTGCGTTACTATACGAGAGTCTTGTGAGGATACTCTTACAGTCATGATGAACGAATATCTAGAGACGGAGCACGCGCTCTGAATATGCTCCGATACGCGTGCAATTTCAAGTGAGAAGGCATTCCTGTCCCCGTGTGTACATACTTAGAATAATAGGTAAGCACAACTGACTTAATTTTACCCTTATAGATAATTTAGCTTATATTTGTCACAAAATACATAATTGTTTCCATATACGCACTGTAAGACAGTGATTTATTATAAACATTTTGTTATTTCGATTAAATAAAAGATGATAAATATTTCTGTAACATCTTACAATATCAATTAAAGTCAACTTTAAATAAGATTTAAAGAATTTTTATCGTATCAACAACATACATATATAATTGTAAAATATAAACTAAACATGTCTTAAGACCTTTGGTACTCGCACCTATTATCAGGACACAACATTATAGTAGTATCGCCAAACCCTGTAACAGACATTATTTAAATGCGGGATTATATTCTTTGGATGGATTTAACACCTTTCCTTACAAATTGATATCAAATGATCATATATCTAACGAATGGTCATTATAATGACAAATGTGATAGATCCAAAAATTTCGAAATGTAAAAAATATACAACTGGCCGCTTGCCGAACAAATTGAAATCAGCAAGCAATCGACTATAAACCTAAGGTACTGTACAATAAAAGTCATTAGTTACTTTCATGCAAGCAATATTATTATAAGAAACTAATTGCATATCGCAAATTAATTACCGTCGTCATGAAAGAAAATATCAGTGGAAAGCTTGATTGTTGAAACAGAGACATTGCAGTTAACAAACCGGAGAACATATTGACCGCACACATCATTTGTACGCTAGTCACACCATAGTCTGTAAAAAGTGCATTTTGCCAGGTACTTGTGAAACTATCTAATAATAAGTAACTTCCCAGTAAAATAACACCAGAGAGTGTTGTAGCCCCATCTGAAAGTATTTGATAGATCTATCGTAAGTTGACTGCAACTAAAATGTATTATAGATTTAACAAAATATATACCGTTTTTATGATCAGAAATGTCCAACATAAAGAGCGTCATTCTGATAGAAATGAGAATCGCAGTAACATTCATACTCGTAATATTCATATGTTGTATGCAAAATTATTTTTTCCATTAACATGACTGACAAAATGTGAGATAATTTTAGAAGCTTTAGCTAGAACATTCATACAAATACTCATATCTTGGCATATAAGAAGTTATGACTAGAGAAATCAATGAATCGTCAGAAGGTATATACAATCGTAATTTTTTTACCTGTGATGGAAAACTGACATACTTCAAAGCTTCGTATTGACACCAACTGCTCATAATATTTGACAAGGAGCAAAACGCATATTTGTACAATGGCGTCTTATGTTGCGGCTGACGTTGAATAAGTAAATATAATCCCGATATCAGGAAAGCAAGAATGCGATTCACAAACACCAGGAATTGCAAATCTTGAAACCGCGCTTTATTGCCAGAAGCATCTTCGTACTCCTATATAAATAAATCTTGGTTTAATTACGTTACATGATAATCTAAAATAATATCCACTTCTAATATCGATAAAATTTGACTAATACCTGTGTCATTATCTTTTCCTGCAAGTAGCCCCATGTTAGATAACTAAATTGCAGCCCAAAGAAACAATACAGCAAGAGCAGGGCGTCTTGAGTAAAAGTGCGCTGGACATGAGTGGAAGCATTAGAAGCATAAACCGTTGAGTCCAAAAGGCCTGTCTCGCAGTGTCCGACGAAGCATGAATGCACCAGTCTGGGAATACAGCCTTTCCCTGCATAAATATTCTTTTTAATTACCACAGTATATATCATAAGATATTATATTAAATCTTTCTAAATTGTTGATACTTACCGCTTCTCTGTATGTACTTTGTATATCGTACATATTTATATATAAGGCAATCAAACACAATCGAATAACCCAATTGTATGTAGAGGTTTTGAAGATTTCTTCTCCATTATTTGTGAACAATTTTATGACCTCGCTAGTTTCAAATATGACGCTGACTGAAAGCAGTAGCAGCAGGCTGCCAAACGTACTCTCTTTAATTACATGGTAATTAAACATGAAAATTACGTATATAATTATAAAAATAAAGTATCAAAGATAGGAGAGGTGGTGTGACGATACACATTGAACACTAACGTGTCTAATCGCCCTGTCCGCGTCAGCTGTGAAAACGGGACTGACGCCGCCATCGCATTTGCGCTTTCGACAAAGTCAAGATTAAGACGTACCATATTACGATGTAGCCCACAAAGTTTCCCATACTCCTCGCGAGTGAGAAACTCCGGCGATGATACCCAATTATCCCATAACCTTCGTCACGAACGTTCCCTAGCTCACGTGTGCTCGGGCCTAGAGAAGTTTCCATTCGCTGTGCATTATTATTACACTGCAAACAATTGTCATTATAGAGATGTAATTAATCTCCGCCCTACTCCGATTTTACCTTGCTACAAGCATGGTGTTTCTAATTTATTATATATTAGTAACTTACGATAATTCCTTCGCGTAATAAACGAGATCGGTATCGCTCCGCGCGTATTTGAGACACACTACTGACACTACCGTGTTAGGTTAACTGTGACAGCGCGCTGAACGCACTATCTGCACTGCGCGCAGTACACACACGTATGATTAAAGCCCCTTGCAGAATAGGCAATAGCGATAGCGATAGCGACAGCGACAAGGTTGCCGACAAAGGAAAAGCTTTGTCGGCAACCTTGTCGCTGTCGCTATCGCATTTCTATTGCCTATTGTGCAAGGGGCTTAACTGAACTGACTGTGAATGTGAAAACTGTGACACCGCGCTAATGAACGTACTATCTGCACTGCGCGAAAGCGCCGCCAGTGTCGAAAAAGTGAAAAGGACGCGACTCCAGCCAATGGAATGATGGCATGGCATGAGAGCGTTAGGAGGAGTATCTTAAATAAAATTTTTCACATTTGGATTTTGCGTCCCAATATCTCCGTTCGTAGGGCACGTAGCGGAAAATATTATAGGAGATACCCCCCCCCAAGTCGACCCCAAGCTATCGATCAAGCCTACTTAGAACTTGATCCGTTCACTCGTTATCGAGATCTCAACATCTCGAGTACTCGCAACCCGTCGCGTCGCGTAAAAGAGTCACGGTCGGTCTCGCTCCGCGTATACTTGGCGCGAGACACTACCGTGTCTCTTGATATGGCACAAATTAAAACACAAATATATTGTTATTAGAAAAGTGTTGCTCTTAAAAAGTAATGTAAAAAAATATATAAACAAGACAAAATAAAGAGACAAATATATTAAAATATAAATATTTTATTATACGAAAATATTTTTCAGTGTTTTTCAACTACTTTCAATATTGTATAAGATATTTAAATATCTTCAAATAAAAATATAAATTATATGTTGATATAAAAATAACTGTGGCCATTTTTGTTATTTCAACATAATTACAATAAATGGTAATTTTTAGACTTTTACACATTATAACATGAATAAATGGCATTGGACAATGTTTTTAGAGATCTCACAACTGACAAATAAATGAACGAGAATATATGGTAAATCAAAAACATACTTTAAACATTTTGCAAAATGTTAGTCGCCAATGTTTCCTAAGATCTTCCAACTTACAAATTAATAAATGAGAACATATGGTAAACTAAATACATATACTTTAAGCATTTTGCAAATTGTCTTTGGCAATGTTTTCTGAGATCTCAGAACTTACAAGCAAATTAACAAAAATATACGATAAACTAAAAATGTATATACTTTAAACATTTTGTAAATTGTCTGTTGGTAATATTTTCTGAGATCTCAACTTACAAATAAATGAACGAGATTATATGTTAAATTAAAAACAGAAAATACAGTATCCAGGTTTATTTTCGGAGTGTGAGATCTCAGAAAACATTGCTAAAAAACAATTTGCCAGTGCGGACTCTATTTCCAGAGAAAAATAGTCCCAGCATCTACTGACGTATATTTTATGTTTGCTGGAATTTAGATTGAAATACAATATAAAATATATTATTCGAACGGTAACTATCTTATAATGTAACAAAAAACAAATATATATTCTATTACAATTTACTGTAAAGGAACAATATAATTATTTCCATTATCCATCACATGAGTATTATAAGGGAATTTATTTGGTAAGTGTTCCCATTTTTGTAAAAACCACTGAGCATCTTGGTTTATTATAATTTCATAAACCTGCAAATGATTTTGAAATGAAACAGTTGTAACTAGTGACAAAATAAAAGTAAGAGATTTATCGTCTAAAATAATATATTGAACAACACCAAAAATCAAAAAGCAATCAAATTCAGTATCATTAATCTGTAAAACACTTCCTACATTATATTTAATATTATTAAATTTGATCGAGGCGAAAACACTTGCATTTTCAGAGAAAGTATCCATACATGTCTTTATTAGAGAAATTAATTTCATTTCTTTTACATTGTGCAAATTACCAAGAAATTGTCCAGTTACTATGTTATTAGAAAAACCCTTTCTACTTAAAATTCTATAAGAAAAAGAAAGTTGTTGTTTAATACATAATGTTCGAAGTAAATTAACACGAGAAGTTACAATTTTAGAAGTACTTTTCAGTTGTTTATGGAATGCTTCATATCTCATAACCCAAATATGTCGAACAGGACCTATTATTGTCATAATTCGAGGATAATGAAGAAGTAAATGAAATTTCGGTTTTAACGTTTCTTTAAATAAATTACAGTACATTTGGTGATGTTCCTCAATTAAAGTTTTCAAATAGGGTATTGAAGAATTAGAAATTGTTCTCGATAAAAGTATATCTAACATCTTATATAAAAGTATGTAAAAATCCCACACGGGCTCATGTGATGGAACTAGATCACCAACTAGGATACAAAAATAAGTAGTCAATGCTAACATTTCAGATGCACTCATTATTATATATTTTTTTTTCAAATGTTCAGAAATAATGAAAGGGATTGGGTTACCTATATCTGAGTCAGTAAATTTAAAATATTTTATTCTTTTATTTAATTGTTCAAGAGAAAAGTACTTTTTTGTAATAAGACAAAAAATTATTTGAGCCATATCATATCTTAAAACTCCCTCCAGAACATCATGCATTAAATCACAAGATAAGATTTTTGTAACATGAAAATTTGGCAATTCATGCCAAATACATACTTCTTTAATACCAAAAGAAAAAGATAAGCAATCGTTATTGTAATTTGTAATGTTACGTAAATTTTCTTCATTTTCTTTTAATTGATGTTTTGTTTCGTCTTTATGAGTCTTACAAAAACGACAGAAATAATTTGCTTGGAAACTTTCATTGAAACCTAAAACAGAATTTAAACCTAAATTATCTCCCAAAATTAATAGCAACGTAAAATATACTTGAACACTTTCTGTGGAAGATATTTGTATTCTGATACCTTCATTTTCTAAATATTTTAATTCTTGAATAATATTATAATATATATTCTTATTACCATACTGCTCTCGATCGCCCGTAAAACAAAGCTGAGTTAAAAAGATATTTTCCAATAAAGAAGCATATTGAATAGGTACAGAAGCAATGGAAACATAAACTGCATTTACTTTATATATACAAGATTTTGAACCTAAAGGATTGTTAGGTTCTAAATCATCAAGAAAAAGATATAAAGGAATTATTATTTTATTTGGAAATTTAAGTTTTACTTCTTTTCATAAGTTTCCTTGGAAAATAGAAGTACGCACATTCTCATCACATAGAGATTCTTCGTTTTGCATATAGGAAACAATGTCATTAAATACGTTTGGTAATTCTAGAAATTCTTTTAAGATTTTATGCAATTCTATTATTTGTCCTTCAGATTTTTGAATAACCATAATTGCTTCAGAAGATTTATTTATTTTGCCAAAACTTGATCTTTCTCCTATAAAAAAAGCATTCGGTTTAATATAACATCTATTGTCTTCCAGAAATTTTAATCTTTTATGTTCGGTTCCCAACATTTCAAATGTATTATCAATTTCCTTAAAAAGAGTACAAACTTTGTTATATTCATTCACATTTTCTTTGTTTAATATAGGGTCTATACAGGCAATTAGAGAATTAAATAATTCCTTTACATCTTCTATTACTATTTGGACAACGTTTCGGGGTAAAGAAGAATTACTGTACATTTTTGACATCAAACAAACAATAGCGTTCCGAACAGTTGGAAAAAGATCGAATGGTTCATTATTACAATATTTAGAAAAATGAGGTTTGTCAATAAACGAATTTTGAGTATTCTGATATTCTGAAGAACAGAAAGAATTAGATTCTTCAGTTTGGTCTGTATTTAGTTGTTGAAGCGTTTCATATTTTGAATGATTCTTAATTAAGTGTTTTTTTAAACCATTTAAAAGAGGAAAAGTACGGTGACAATTGTCTTGCTTACAAATAAAGCTTTGTATAAACGGATGCAAATGTTTTATATGTTGAATTAAAGAATCAATACTTATAAATGTCTTGGAACATTTAAAACAAATGATATTGTTACATTCCATTGTAAATAATCTGTTTCAGTATTAATACCTTTGTGTGTGTGTATAATATATATATATATATATAAGTAGGTAAACTATGACAGTTCTACCCCGGGAGCTCCGAGGGGGGGTGAGGGGCGGGGGGATACCGCGGGGGGAAACCGCGGGGGGGGGGGATACCGCGGGAAGGGGGGAAGGGAGATACCGCGGGGGGGGTATGCGTTTTCATGCGTCGCGGGGGCGGGGGAGGGGGGTACCGCGTTTTCGTGCGTCGCGGAGGCGGGGTACGCGTTTTCATGCGTCGCGGGGCGGGGGAGGGGGGTACCGCGTTTTCGTGCGTCGCGGGGGCGGTGTACCGCGTTTTCATGCGTCGCGGGGTGAGGGGGCCGCGTTTTCGCCGCACCGCGGGGTGACCGCGTTTTCGCCGCGCCGCGGGGTGAGGGGCGACCGCGTGCAACGGCCGCGGCGGTCCGCGTGACGTCACCCGCTCGCGTTCCCGGCCCCCGTTCGCGCGCGGTCCCTCTCGCTCCCGGCCCCCGTTCGCGTTATCTCCCCCGTTCGCGTTCCCGGCCCCCGTTCGCGTTCCCGGCCCCCGTTCGCGTTATCTCCCCCGTTCGCATATCTTTTCTTCGCAAACGATATTTAATCGTTTAGATTTTCGCGATATTTAATTTCTAATATTACATTTAAGTAGACAAATACAGCTTAATTCTAATGACAGGGAACGGAAAATGAAAAGGAAAAATTGTTTTATCATATTATATGCATTTATTTCTCATGTAGCGCATTATACATAATAGTATCTAAAGCGTAGACTAATAATTCACAATCAATAATTGAATTTTTATCGTAAAATTCACGCAAGATTCTAACTGCATTACATTTATCGATGATACAATTTTGGCGTAAAATGCTTACAAATTGTTTAAATTTTTCACTTACGCCGTGAACATTTTGGTATAGTTGAAAATATACATTCTCGACGCAATGTTCTAGTTCGAACAGGAAGAGTACGGTTGACGGTTTCATGTATAAGCTGGTATCGCACGACGTCAGTTTTACAATGTCTGCGTCGCATATTTTAACGAGCTCCAGATCTCGAAACGCAAGCGATGATGGCGCCGGTGACTGCACGAGTCGCTGTATATCTGCACGTTTTTCGATGAGAGCCGTCCACGTTGCATGAGGCAGAATTATCCGATTGCCTCGGTTATCGCCAATAAGTATGTCTACAGAAGACATAGGTCCCGCGCTGATTCCAACATCCAAAAATTTATATGCTGTCGATGTCAGGGCAAATCTCCTTCCCAAAATACGTGGCGTGTGGCGGGGTTTATCAAAACTGAAAAAATACAAATATATATAATAAAAGCTTTTACATGTATATACGAAAATTAGCAGTACTTACTCATTGTGCTGTTTCTCGCACGTTTCATCCTGAATCGGAACGTAGTAGTTCATGTTCGAACTGGAGTAGATAAAATCCACAGATCGAATGGGATACAAACATTGGCGGACCTCTTTTTATTTTGCACTCCCCTCCACATTGTAAACAGTAGCCGTTTCCAATAGGTTGATGTGACACCCGTGATCTCCAGATATACCCATGTGTTGATCCTTCATCATAAACATTACGAACACTGCCACGAACCATACACCAACATGTTTTAACGTATGAGTCCAGAATCTCCCAATTATGTTCAGTTCTAGTGAAATGCCATACAGAATGCGTGGGACACAGTGTTTTATTGGAGTAAGCACGTTTCGAAAACCGGCCTCTCTGCCACGAAGATTATGCACAATCGACGAGCAATAGCGTCCGTCCGTTCCCATACTCTCTTTTACAGATATATCAATTCTCAACCGCGCGAGTAACTCTCGACTGCGCGCTAGAATCCTCGTAGACCATTTATACGTACACAAAAATGCGAATCTTGCAAATAGCGCCAATGTACGGCTGCTGCATGGTGACCACCACCACAATCCACATAAATGTCATATCGTTGTCTAGAACGTGATAAGATCACCTCATCGGGCAATAGCATCAAATATGATTTCTTCAAGACGTGTCTCGCGATGATTTCATCGAACACGTGCAAAACTGCAAATTTTGCAATTTCGCATAAGTCAATGGTACATTATTGATATCAAGAACATGTCGCGACATGATTTCATCGAACACGTGCAAAACTGCAAATTTTGCAATTTCGCATAAGTCAATGGCATGTTATTGTTTTCAAGAACATACATGTCTCGTGATAATTTCATCGAACACGTGCGTTTTCTCGTTCTCGTTCACGATTGCGTACGTCTTCCCCGTTCGCGCGCGTCTTCTCTTTCCCTCGCGCGTTCTCGCTCACGATCGCGTACGTTTTCTCGTTCGTGCTCGTCTTCTCGCTCCCGTCACCCATTAGAGTTAGAATATTTTTTATATTATTTTAAGTAATTTATTTATTGGAAATAAGAGGAAGAATATTTAACAATTTATACGAGACAAATGTGAGAAAACTTTTAATGATCGCGCGACGAATGCGGCACGCGCATTCTTATCTAGAGTTACAGCTATGTAATTCTAAACCGCTGACGGTGGACAAGGGAACGGTAGACAGAAGGAAAGATAATTTTAGATACAGTGATATGCATTTTAATATACATTTATTTATCATGTAGCGCATTATACATAATAGTATCTAAAGCGTAGACTAATAATTCACAATCAAAAGTATGTCCACAGAGGACATAGGTCCCGCGCTGATTCCAACATCCAAAAATTTGTATGCTGTCGATGTCAGGGCAAATCTCCTTCCCAAAATACGTGGCGTGTGGCGGGGTTTATCAAAACTGAAAAAATACAAATATATATAATAAAAGCTTTTTTACATGTATATACGAAAATTATCGGTACTTACTCATTGTGCTGTTTCTCGCACGTTTCATCTTGAATCGGAACGTAGATGTACATGATCGATGTGGCGTAGGTAATAACTCCAGATCGAATGGGATAACAACATTGGCGGACCTATTTCTATTTTGCACTCCCCTCCACATTGTATACAGTAGTCGTTTACAATAGGCAGATGTCTCCAGATAATCCCATGTGTTGATCCTTCATTATAAACTTTACGAAGACTGCCACGAATCATACACCAACATGTTTTAACGTATGAGTCCAGAAAATCCCAATCATGTTCAATTCTTGCGAAATGCCATAAAGAATGCGTGGGACACAGTGTTTTATTGCCAGTAAGCACGTTTCGAAAACCGGCCTCTCTGCCACGAAGATTATGCACAATCGACGAGCAATAGCGTCCGTCCGTTCCCATACTCTCTTTTACAGATATATCAATTCTCAACCGCGCGAGTAACTCTCGACTGCGCGCTAGAATCCTCGTAGACCATTTATACGTACACAAAAATGCGAATCTTGCAAATAGCGCCAATGTACGGCTGCTGCATGGTGACCACCACCACAATCCACATAAATGTCATATCGTTGTCTAGAACGTGATAAGATCACCTCATCGGGCAATAGCATCAAATATGATTTCTTCAAGAACATGTCGCGACGTGTCTCGCGATGATTTCATCGAACACGCGCAAAAATGCGAATCTTGCAAATAGCGCCAATGTACGGCTGCTGCATTGATACAAATCAAAACACCGAAAGTCACGTTATCGTTTTCAAGAACATACGTGTCTCGCGGTGATTTCATCGAACACGTGCAAACTGCAAATTTTGCAAATAGCGCCGATGTACGGCTGCTGAGATGAAATTGAATATGCTAGCAAACGATGTATTAGTAGAATATAAATTGACGAATCTGGGAGGGATACGCTCAGTAGTCGAGAATTGGAAGTCGTGAGTACAATTGTGTAAGAAAGAAGATCGTGCAATAATATGGAGCAAGAGTTGTTGGAGCAATCCGCCCGTTTAAATTCGTGGGAAGAATTTACCGCGTGGGAGCAACGATGCGACGAGTTTATCGAATCATTGGAAGAACAAAGCCGAATTAAACGGCCACGATTATCGATCGGTCTTAAACAGTCGTTGATTGCTTGTATCGCACGACTCGAAAGTCTGAAAGACTCGGTACGTCAACGTTTCGTGCATGTGGGTGCCGGATACAGTGCGAGTGAGACAGGACTCAGATGGCGCGAGATAGATACGGCTTTTGAAAGTCGTATACTGACCGGTGCGGTAATAAATTCCAAACACATCGACCCACGCCAATTTCTCAAAGATGCGGGAGACATTGTACTCGATCGTGTGCGGAACGTCATGCAACGACACGACAATGTAAAGATAAATACAATGTTTAATGGTGAATTTGTTGCGGGTGACAAACGCGCGAATAAAAGTATCGCTACGAGAAACAGTGAACTCTTTCGTACGTCCGATCTGCTTGAGTGGTACAAGCGACGCGTTATCGAGCCTACCCTGGCATCGCTGGAGGAATTCCAGGAACGTGATAGCGGATGGGCATTGTCGCGTATACTGAATTTGACTGTTAACGTAAACAAGTACAATCCATTGCACGTGGGGTGTTTTGTGGAAATACCGCGAGAAATTAAAAAGAAGAAAGCGGTGATAAACGTGCGATCAATGGACAATGCATGTTTTGCATTGTCAGTGGTGGCTGCTCTGCATCCAGCCCAAAGACATGCAGAACGGGAGTCATCGTATCCACATTACACGTCGGTGCTAAATCTTACAAACATTAAGTTTCCAATGACGTTGGATCAAATTAAAATTTTTGAAAATTACAATGACATCTCCATCAACGTGTACAGCATCGAGAAAAAAAACGAGGAACTTGCTATCGTGCCAATACGGCTCACCGACAGAAAGATGGACAGGCATGTAAATCTGCTGTACATGCATGACGACAACGTGGGACATTTTGCATGGATCAAGAACCTATCCCGCTTCGTGAGCTCGCAACTGAGCAGGCACGATGGTCGGAAATACTTTTGCGATCGGTGAGTATACGTCCTAATAAGTAATAAAAATAAACCTTACTTATAAGATATATAAAAAATTTCATTA
>JASTWK010001225.1:0-44057 GCA_030770225.1 Temnothorax unifasciatus
AAAATTACATTTTCGTGAAAAAAGTTTTTTTTTAAGTTTAAATACAAAGAATGCTTACTAAGAATGCAATACTAATATAGTATATAAATATAATGATACTAATTATGTTTGAATGACTAATGTAATAGTATGTTTATGTGTTCAAATTAATAAAACTATTGTGAAAAGGCTTTGAACGAGCGATGAGTTCCCGCCCTTCCGGAGGGCAGCTCACGGTTGGCGGCGCGACTCGGCGCGCTGTCGCTGCGTTACGGTCGTACGGTCGTTGTCTGCGTGGCAGTTGTCACGGTCGTGTGCATAAGAGCCTTGACCATCGTTGAGTCAAGACGTGTCGTGTGGTGTTTCTGTGTATTGAATAAAGAGTTCCTATAGTATAAAGAACTTGTATAGTCAGTGTCCCTGTCCATCTCTACGCATCTCAAGCGTTCCAAGCGATACTTTCCAATAGGTTATGGGCCCAGGGCACGCTTGTCCTGCGGAAGATCTGAGAGACGCGTGAATAGTGAACGAAAAAGTTTGTGAGACGCCGGCGAAGGACATCAAAAGAGAAGAGAGCATTAGAAGATTAGAGGGTAAGTAAATGACAACTCTCGATGCTGACGGAGCGAACGAGAGATACCAGCGAATAAGAACGTTCGATATATATTGTTAGAAGAGGATGAGAAGAAGCAGATCCTCTGCCTTTTTGAAAGCTAGAGATAAAGTATAATATAGAAGTAGAGATTCCCAGCTAATAAGAACGTTCGAGAAACGCTGCTAGAGTTAGAAGGAGACAAATTCTTTTTGTCTCTTGATAGAAGTAGAGAAAGATGAAACTAAAAGAGATATGTACATATAGAAAGAGATAGAAAGATGCCGCTTGGTGGCGAGTCGGCGACGTGCGCTGCAAGTCCGAGCATAACGGCGCGCGAGAGTCATTTTGGCGCGCGGAAGTTCCGATCACAGATGGCGAGAGTCATTGTTTTTGGCGCGCGGAACTTGTTTGCTAGGGTCGCAGCACAACCACATAATCGATTTCAACTAACAATATGGCGATCGGTGCTAGATGGCTAGAATGGTTAGATTACGATATATGTGTAACATGATATAGCGTATGTATAAAAACTCTATATGACTCTGGTATGAGTTTAATTTTCTTTGAAATCGTATGTAATCGGGTCAGTCGGGATCAAACATGACTTGCTGTGGCGGTGTAGCTTGATTGCTGTTTAGGGGAGGGCCCGCGTAAATCTGTACGAGTCCCGTGCGCGTGCGTGATCAACCCGATATCCTATAGATCTTTTCAGCAGTGCTGGAGATCGCACGGGATAGTGGTGTTGCGTGTGCGGATGGCTCTGCAGAGGCGCGTGGTTTTCTCGCTTTCAGTAATCATTATGAATTGCAGTGCGTTCTGTATGGTCTTGTAAGCAATAACTATTTTTTGTTGTTGAGAAAAACTCGACGATAAAATTGTAAATTATTATTTGTCAATATGAATGTTGGTTTTCCTCGCTTTGGTGTTATTGTGAATTGCGGTGCGTTCTATATAGCCTCATAAGCATTGACTTTTTATCGCTGAAAGAAGTTGGTGATAGAAGTTAAAATATTGTCAAAAGAGGAATGCTAATGTTCAATCGATATTTAAATCACGATATAGATGGAAAAAGAGATAGAGAACCTTCCGGAGGGAGAAGACCAAGATGCGCTGGTCGACTACGACAGCGATAGCAGTATTACTCGGTAATAGAGAGAGAAAGAGGTAGCGAGGAGACGGGTAACAAGAGACAAGGTAAGAGAGTATTTTTTTTAAAAGAAAGCTTCTAGAAGAGATAATATATATGTACATTCAGAGAATAAAAATAGTAATTTCAAAATTCTATATAGATAGAAAAGATAAAAGGAGGGAACGGAAAGAAAGGTACCAATCCCGAAAAGGAACTTGCCTAAAGTCAGAGAAAATATAGATGTGGACCAAAGAATGGGCAGAGAACCGTTCAGTACTGCCAATTGGAACCAAAATGTTATATGAAAAGCAAGAAAAAATGGTCGCAAAATTGGATAATTCGATGCAGGTGCTGGACAAGATAATGACGAAGGCCACCGAGATGATGGAGAATATGGTGGAAGTCTCCCGTTTAAATCTAGAGAAAGAAAAAGTTAAGCTTAGACGTTTAGAGGCAAATAATAAAAATATGCAAAGTTCAGTACAGAATGATATAACAACGGTTAAAGAATTAGGAGTAGAATCTAAAAAGAGAAAATTAGATGAAGCAAGAGTCTGTTCCGCCGAAAAAGATAGAAGTTTAGAGACAATTAAAAGCACTATAGAGACAGAACTAAATAATCAAAGGTTGCATATTAGAAGAGAATATAAGCTGACGCAAAATACAACTTTGATCTTTGGATGGATTATTTAAAGTCTGAGTTAACGAACAATGATTTACTAGATGTAATAGATTCAAGTATTGTAAGTCCTGAAAATCTTTCTGAGTCAAAAATTGCTAAAAGAAAAGGTCTAGTTAGAGACATTATAATCAATCATTTAGATGAAAATTATCATAAGAGGATTTTACATGAAAAAGACCCAAAAGAAATTTTGAAGAAACTAAGAGGTTATAAAAAGAGTGAAGTAAACGTTACTCATGCATCAGTACGAGCTAAACTTTATCAAATTAAAATGAGAAAAGATGAAAAAGTAAGTGATTTTTGCGAACGCTTTGATTCAATAATTAGAGAATATGAATCATGTGAAGATGCGGTACCTCTCACAGAAAAAGAAATTAGATCTGCATTTTATCAGGCTGTGTCAATTAATGTACCAGAGCTAAGAAATGTAGATTTGATTAGAAGACAATCGAATCTTAAAGAAATGACAATAGATGAAATAAAGTCTTTTATGATGCAATTAGAGGCAGAGAAGAAGAGTGAGAAATTAGAGAACACAGAGAAACCCGAAATCAAGGTACAGAGGGCTGCCGCAGATGAAATAAAGTGCTATAGATGCAACAGGATGGGCCACATGGCAAAAGACTGCCCGTTGGCGGAACTAGGGGCATGGTTTTGTTACTATTGCCAGGAAATTAGAAGCCATAAGGGTGACAGCTGTCCTAATGCCGGAGCCCAGGCGGACAGAGTTAGAGGAAAGAGGTATGCAAATAATACTGTTAATAAAAATATAAAGAAAAAGGGTAGATTTGAGCAAAGAGGAACAAAAAGAGTAGATAACAAAGGAAAAGTAACCAAAATACAACCAGCCAAGAAACAAGTACCTACGAAAACAGCAATTGAAGGAAAATCAAAAGAAGGTAAATTATCTTTGGTTAAATTAATAGAAGATAGAGATAGTGCAAAAAAGCTAGTCAATTTTATTGTAGATTCGGGTGCTACGGATCACATTGTGAATAAGAACATAATTTTATCAAATTTTTGAAAAATGTAATAATAGAGTCATTAAATGCGCAAATAAGAATGAGCTTGCAGACATTTCTATAGACAGTAAAGGAGATCTTTTGTTGTTAACAAATGAAAAGAGTCATTAAATTAACAGATGTAATTGCAACAAAAGAAGTATCCGAAAATTTATTATCTTTGAGAAAGTTGGCTGATGCAGGGTTCAGTATTTATTTAGATGATAAAGTGTTTAAAGTTTATAATAAACTAACAAATAAAACAGTTTTTGAAGGAATCTATGAAAAACCAAATTGGATTATACAATTTGAAGTTAAAAATAAGAATATAGAGGACAATGACAATGTAGAATGTGCTGTGTACAGATGTAAAGCAGAGATAGTTTCACATAGTGAGCTTCCTGAACAATCGCAGGCAAACATACAGAGCAATGAGTTATCAATTTCGGAGGGAGAATTAGATAAAAGGGACAATGTTGGCTCTGCGATTGGGAGGGAGAATGAAGGAGAGCTCACAAATGTGAACGAAAATATAGAACACAAGAATGCTGAACCTGATCAAGTCATTAAGTTAGAGGATATACAGACAATAGAGAATATAGAAGAAATGTGTGAAAGCTCAATAATTGAAAAAGTAAAGAAATTAGAAAAGATAAATGAGGCAATGTTATGGCATGTTAGATTAGGTCATGCATCGTTAAACTATCTAAGACAATTACAAAAAGTAGAAAAGAGATTAGAGAATGGTAAGTTTGATAACTCCATATTAGAGTGTGAAGTCTGTATAATGGCAAAGATGGCAAAACTGCCGTTTAAAGAAAACAGAAATAGAGCACAGAGACCATTACAGGTAATACATACGGACATCATGGGTCCAATAAAACCTACATCCTATCCAGGACAAAAGAGGTTTATAAGAGGTTTATCACTTTTATAGACGACTATTCTAGATTAGCGAAAGCCTACTCTCTGAAGACAAAAGATGAATCGGGAGAGGCTCTAGAGAAATATCTAATATCCGCTAGAAATCTACTAGGAAAAGAAGAAAAGCTGTGCTACGTGAAGTCAGACCAAGGCAAGGAATTCACGGGAGGTACATTTAGAGAGGTGTTGAAAAGAGAAAAGACAGAAGCCATATTTGCACCACCGTACACTCCGGAGCACAATGGAGTTGCAGAAAGGTTCAACAGAACGTTGCAAGAAAAAGTAAGAACATATATGTTCGACTCGGGATTACCAAAGAGTATGTGGGAGTTGGCAGTTGACGCTGCTGTGCATGCGTACAACAAATCTCCACACAAAACTATAGAGTACGAGATCCCGTTGAAGAAGTTTTAACCAGAAACGAGTTGTCACTTTGAACAAATAAAGAGATTCGGATTCAAGAGTACCAATACGTCGAAATTCGACAAGAGAACTATTAGAGGTGTGTTGGTGGGATATACTGACACTGGATATATACTCTGGCATCCAAGCACAAAAACAAACAATACAATTAGATGAACAGAAGCAGAGGTCGCACAAAAGAAAAGTGAAACTCCAATGACTAGAAGTAAAACTAGAAGAAAACTAGAAGATAATGGAGACACTGATGTGAGGAGGGTAATAGAAGATATTGGCTTCGCTAATTATACCAATGTGAAAAATATTGGACAGAATATAGAAATGGAAGATGAACTGAGTCGATGTCTTTTGGCATCATTACATAGAGAGCCCTCGACATATGAAGAGGCAATGACAAGCAGCGAAGGAGAAAATTAGAAAAATGCTGTAATAGAAGAACTTGAGTCTACACTGGAAAAGAAATTATAAGAGTACCTTATAAAGAAGCAATAGGAAGCTTAATGCATCTAGCGAATGCTACACGACCTGATATAGCTTTTGCAGTGAATTATCTAGCAAGGAAACAATTACATCCTGCAAAAGAAGACTGGCAAGATGTAAAAAGAGTCTTCAGATATTTTAGAGGAACTGCGAATCGAGAATTAATATTTAGAGGTGAAACAGACGTGTTAGAGTCACTAACAGACGCTGGTTTCAGAGATTGCATTGATTCTATATCCACTGGAGGATATATAATTAAACTATTTGGAGATGTGATAGCATGGAAAAGTCATAAACAGACATATGTTACACTATCTACCTGTCAAGCAGAGTATCTAGCAGACATTATGACAAAACCTTTACCTTTAGAAGCATTTGCATATCTAAGAGACAAAATAATGAATATAGAGTTTGAACAAAATTAGAGATTAATTTTACTCGGTAACTAATTCTTGTTATGTTTCAGATAAAGAGGAAACTTAGAGAGGACCTGTGGATCGCTCGCACAAAGGGAGGGAGTATTGTGAAAAGGCTTTGAACGAGCGATGAGTTCCCGCCCTTCCGGAGGGCAGCTCACGGTTGGCGGCGCGACTCGGCGCGCTGCGCGTGCGTTACGGTCGTACGGTCGTTGTCTGCGTGCAGTTGTCACGGTCGTGTGCATAAGAGCCTTGACCATCGTTGAGTCAAGACGTGTCGTGTATTGTTCTTGTGTATTGAATAAAGAGTTCCTATAGTATAAAGAACTTGTATAGTCAGTGTCCTGTCCATCTCTACGCATCTCAGAGCGTTCCAAGCGATACTTTCCAATAAATAGTCAAATTCAAAATAAATTTCTACAGAATTATTTTTATTTTATACAACCCTAATTTATCCCTTAATCTTAAAGAGGACGTAATAAGGTAATTTAATAAGGACCTTACTAAAAATCTTTAATAAGGTCCTGATAAGGCCCTTAATAAGGTACCTTATCAGGAACCTTATCAGGACCTTATTAAGGATTTTTAGTAAGGTCCTGATAAGGTACCTTATCAGGACCTTGCTAGGAATCCTGATAAGGTCCTGATACATGTACTGCGTTACATGACTTATTAGGACCCGATAGTATTACCTCATCGGGACCTGATCAGCAAATGAGGTTAACCTGATCAGGACCATGGGTTAAATTTCTAGTCGGGATCATTTCCACACCACCTTGCGGTAGATAGCTTGGTGCGTTTTTTTTATAGTGGTTTCCCCGGTAGGCCTAATCCACTCTCATTATTTAATGCAAAAATTGTTCGAAGTGCCGCCCTCTCTCTCTCTCGTATGCAGAGTTCGGACCTTCGTACAATATTGCGCGTCGCACGGTGCGCCATGTCCGGCGTAATAGTATCGAAGGCCGCAATGATAGCTTCACGTACCTCGTTTTCTCCATCATTACGCCGCTGCTCGATTAGACTTTTTATATGACCCTATACAAAAAAGTCTAATACATTTAAATCTGGCGACCGTGCCGGCCAGGCGATTGGGCCACCACGACCCATCCACCTATCCGGAAAACGCGCGTTTAATATTTCGCGCACTTGACGACTAAAATGAGCAGGAGCTCCGTCGTGCTGAAAAATTAGCTGCGCCCGTACGCGAAGAGGCACATCCGCGAGAAGAACCGGCAATTCGTTCTCGATAAAATTGGCATAAATATTGCCAGTTAAACGCGGTGGGAGGAAAAATGGACCGATCTGGAAATAATGAATAAAAATGTTTCTTCACTTTACGAGAGAATGATTTGCATCCATACCACTACCAGCGAGTGCAACAGTTTTTAGCGCGAGATCTAGAACCACGGATATACTTTTGTGAAGGTATTGTCATTATCAACTTTTTATATTCGCGGTAATTTGAGTGTACAATAATTAGAAACTGTGGAAAAAAACATACATAGGGTTCCTCGCGCAATGCCGACGGAATTTATCTTTCCCGGATAACATTTTGTGGACCGACGAAGCGACGTTTACACCAAACGGCGTATTCAATTCGCGGAATTTCGTTTATTGGTCGGATGAAAACCCGCACGTCGTCCGTGAGAGCAATTTTCAATATCGCTGGTCCATAAACGTATGGGCGGGAGTAATCGGGAATCAAGTGGTAAGTAAAAGTAGAAAGAAAGCAATTTTCTCTTGTTGTCTAACAATAAGTGAAGAAACATTTTTATTCATTATTTCCAGATCGGTCCATTTTTCCTCCCACCGCGTTTAACTGGCAATATTTATGCCAATTTTATCGAGAACGAATTGCCGGTTCTTCTCGCGGATGTGCCTCTTCGCGTACAGGCGCAGCTAATTTTTCAGCACGACGGAGCTTCTGCTCATTTTAGTCGTCAAGTGCGCGAAATATTAAACGCGCGTTTTCCGGATAGGTGGATGGGTCGTGGTGGCCCAATCGCCTGGCCGGCACGGTCGCCAGATTTAAATGTATTAGACTTTTTTGTATGGGGTCATATAAAAAGTCTAATCGAGCAGCGGCGTAATGATGGAGAAAACGAGGTACGTGAAGCTATTATTGCGGCCTTCGATACTATTACGCCAGACATGGCGCACCGTGCGACGCGCAATATTGTACGAAGGGCCAAACTCTGCATACGAGAGAGAGAGGACGGCACTTCGAACAATTTTTGCATTAAATAATGAGAGTGGATTAGGCCTACCGGGGAAACCACTATAAAAAAAACGCACCAAGCTATTTACCGCAAGGTGGTGTGGAAATGATAGCGTATCATTTTCCTGCCATCGAAAAGGCGAGAGACTAAGAGCCAACGCACGTACATTGCCGTAGTATCTTACGCCTCACGTACAGAAATTACGTACGAGAATGTTGCGTTACGCGGCACGTACGCAGCAAAAAATCGTGTGTATACGTTGAAATTTCCTTGTATCACCAAAATTTAATTATTACTTCAATGTAAAATACACATACAACAACTATGTTATTATTTTCTTAACATTTTCATATGTTACATTCATGTCAACGTGATAACTTAACATTTTATGCGTATGTCATGTAGAAATTAAATATTATTTTGAGTTCTTTTAATACATTTATTTTTTTTTAAATAAAACGTCTTATGGTGCGTGTCCACCTGCGAGAGTAGCTCTCGAGATTGATTCTCGCAAATGGACATATTCCTGGAGAGTACCTAACGGAGAATGAATCGCAGCTCTCGGCGAGCGAACTTGTCAAAACCTACTCGCAAATCGACACGACGTTATTTTACTTTCGGTGATCAGCTCGCCAAGCTCGTACGCTGTTCGTATTTTGAGAGCTGCATGTTGAGAGTAAAAACCGAGATGGCAAAAGTTTGTTCTTTTGATGACACAAAGGAACTTATTGAATAATGCGGAAATCATAAACTATTGTAGAATACTACTGTGACAGAAATAAAAAAATTTTAAAATTTTATGAAAATCTGAACAATTTAAAAATTTTTTTATTTCTGTCACAGTAGTATTCTACAATAGTTCATGATTTCCGCATTATTCAATAAGTTTCTTCGTGTCATCAAAAGGAACAAACTTTTATGACACACGTGCATGGAAAGTGGCCCATTGTGCACGCTACGCGTGCGTGATGGACCACTTTCCACGCACTTGCGACATAAAATAGGGTGTGCACGATGTGCGTAAAGATGAAAATTCCCGGGTGCGGTGACCGCACTCGCCTTCGGCTCGTGCGTCAACTCCGCACCCGTGAATTTTCATCTTACGGCACTTGTTGCACAAATAACTATTGCCATCTCGGTTTTTACTCTCAACATGTAGCTCTCAAAATACGAACAGCGTTCGAGCTTGGCGAGCTGATCTCCGAGAGTAAAATAACGTCGTGTCAATTTGCGAGTAGGTCTTGACAAGTTCGCTCGCCAAGAGCTGCGATTCATTCTCCGTTAAGATTCATTCTCCAGGAATATGTCCATTTGCGACAATCAATCTCGAAAGCTACTGTAACGAACAGCGAATTTATAATGTCGCGTGTTCGTTTCGCAAACGCGCATACTGTAAATAATGCCGACATTATTGTAAAACTATTAGTTAAGCGTCTGTTAAGAATAAAGTAAGGTAGATTAAGTATTAGTTAAGGTATAACATACATAATTAAAGGAACGCGGAAATACGATATAATTCGATAAGTTCTATTGTTCAGCGTACAATTCAAATTCGGACCGACACACGCTGCTCTCGGAAAATCACGCGGACTTCGGATGATTTTCATGCGTATCCGCATGAGCCCTACGGCTCCCTACCCCGGGACGCCACCGAACTGGGGGTATATATACGGGCCCGGTGAGCCGGCTCCGGATTATTCATTGTTCAGCTTTCATTCGCGTTCGATTTTGGGCATTACTCTTATCGTTCCGAGAGCTCCGTGAGCCGAAAGGACTTAGCCGCGAGCGCGTCACCCGTCAAAAGGACTTAGCCGCGGGCGCCTTCAGCGCCGACAGAACTTAGCCGCGAACGCGCTGCTCTCGAATTGTGCACCTGTAAGGGAAAGGAAAGTGGAAGCAATAAAGCAGTCACACATATTGCTTTAATAACTCGCTCTATTTATTACTCGACCATCCGCTAATCACCGATCGAAGCGCGCCTAGTCAGGGCGTTCTCGAGAAATCCTCGTTATGATGCGCGCCTCTCTCAGGGCGTTCTCGATGTTTCCTCGTCTTGATGCGCGCCTCTCTCAGGGCGTTCTCTGCTTTCCGCCGTTCTTCCTCGTTCCTGAAATTATGTAATAAAGTTGTAGAATACCAAACATCGAGGAATTAATTGCACGTTACCACGAAGGATTGTACACACACAAATTTACACCGATACGAGGACACACGCACATCACCTGAGTTACGACACAAACACGAAGGAAGCGAAATACACATATTGGGCAGAAGTTGTTATTATCGTAACTATCATTTCGGTAAGTCCGGCAATTATCAATGGTACGCTCAAGGCGGTCCGGCCAGGCACATCAGTTGAAAAGGCTTCGGCGAGCGTACTATACGGGCGGAGATTTCGATCCGAGCATTTTTCACGCCGTTCCGTCACCGTCGATAACGGCCGCGCCTAAAGTCGACGTTCACGACGTCCCCAATTCGTCTCTTCCTTCGGCCCCGACGGTCGAAACCCGCGAGCTACCTAGAGTCATACAGCACGAGATATTAGCACAAAAAATTTGTCTTATCCTCAGGGAGTGTTGCGCGAATCCGACTTCAGAACAGTCAATTCATAATGCTTAACTTACCTGCGAATATCTTTTAACTTACGGCAACCGCGTTCACGCGTGATTCACTTAACCCACTCCGACGCCCGGACGAAAAACCCGGACGTGACACTACTCTCGAAAGTTTTACTTGCAGGTAGTCACGCACCATTAAAGTTATTCTAACATAAACAAAAGTTAAAGTAAAGTTTTGTAAACCTCGTAAACTTTGACATGCAAAATAATTTAATTTACTAAAATTAAATGTTTCCATTACACATAATTCAAGCTAAACTAATTAATATTATCTAAGGCGTAAGACGCTACGGCAATGCCTATGCAATACGTGTGCTATCTGTGCTGGCTCTAATACTTTTTCGCCGCAGTGTATATCATCTGTCGCTGCGCCGCGCCGCCCGCTCGCCGCTCGTCTCTCGACCCCCACCGCTCGTCACGCGCCGGCCGGGCGCCTCGCGCCCCTCACCGCTCACCGCGCGCCGAGCACCGTGCCAGCTGAGACCCGCCTCTATCGCTCCTTGTGCGCTCATTCGCTCAGACGTTTTATTTAATAACTCGTTAACTATTGCGAATTTTGCAACATGGTATAAGACTTTTCTTTTCAGTTTGACCCAATCTACCCCCCCCTATTCGGCTGGTTACTTTTATTTCTGACACCCTGATGATCTAAAAAATAGAAATATAATCTTGAACAATGTTATATGGCCATATATAAGAATATATAATTATAGGTATGATACATTAATTTTTATTAAATATTTTCGTAAACAGTGAAATTACCTGTAATAATTTGTGAAAAAACTGTTATATAATATATATTATAGTTCTTATAAATAAATATATTAATCGTATTATTTTGCAAACATACTCATAATTTACACTAAAAATAATATAATCATATATGAACTTATATAGTCATATAAAATTATATATGATCAGATCACAATATTGCATCTCAAAGTATCCGGTAGATGGCATTTGATGGGATCTGTTTCTCGTATTAAAAATTTGACAAACCCGAAAAAAATCTCTTGTTCATATTAGTTTATATTAGTTTATATTATTAAATATATGATTATATAAGAAATGGAAAATATAATACATTTACATCAAACATGATAATATACAAGCATATAAGACCATATATGACTGTGTCAGAAATAAAAGTATCCAGCCGAATGGCTGGGATAGATTGGGTCAAACTGAAGAGAAAAGTCATGTACCATTTTGCAAAATTCGCAATAATTAACGAGTTATTAATTGAAACGTCTGAGCGAATGAGCGCACAAGGGGCGATAGAGGCGGGTCTCGGCTGGCACGGTGCCCGGCGCGCGGTGAGCGGTGAGGGGCGCGCGGCGCGTGGTGAGCGGCGAGCGACAGATGACGTAAACTGCGGCGAAAAAGTATTAAGCACCTCACAAAATAGGCGATAGCGATAGCGACAGCGACAAAGTTGCCGACAAAGTATTATAGCTTTGTCGGCAACCTTGTTGCTGTCGCTATCGCTATCGCTGTCGCCTATTGTGCAAGGGGCTTTAGAACCAGCACACGTATTGCACAAGCATTGCCGTAGCGTCTTACGCCTTACATAATGTTAATTATTTTAACTTGAATTATGTGTGATAGAAATATTTATTTAATTTTAGTAAATTTAATTATTTTGTATGTCAAAGTTTACGATTATTTAAAGCTTTACTTTAACTTTTATTTATGTTAAAATAAAAGTATTTATAAGACGTGTTGATTTTTTAAAAAATGATTGTGTTAAAAGAACTCAAAATAATATTTAATTTCTACATGACATACATAAAATGTTAAGTTATCACGTTGACATAAATGTAACACATGAAAATGTTAAGAAAATAATAACATAGCTGCGTTGTACGTGTATTTTACATTGAAGTAATAATTAAATTTTGGTAACACAAGAAAATTTTAACGTATGTACTCATACGTACATACATACGATTTTTTGCTGCGTACGTGCCGCGTAACGCAAGATTCTCGTACGTAATTTCTGTACGTAAGGCGTAAGATACTACGGCAATGAACGTGCGCTGGCTCTTAGCCTCTCGTCTTTTCGATGGCAGGAAAATGATACGCTATCATTTCCACACCACCTTGCAGTAGATAGCTTGGTGCGTTTTTTTTATAGTGGTTTCCCCGATAGGCCTAATCCACTCTCATTATTTAATGCAAAAATTGTTTGAAGTGCCGTCCTCTCTCTCGTATGCAGAGTTCGGCCCTTCGTACAATATTGCGCGTCTCACGGTGCGCCATGTCCAGCGTAATAGTATGGAAGGCAGCAACAATAGCTTCACGTACTTCAGTTTTCTCCACTATTACGCCGGTGCTCGATTAGACTTTTTATATGATTTCATACAAAAAAGTCTAATACATTTAAATCTGGCGACCGTGCCGACCAGGCAATTGGGCCACCACGACTCATCCACCTATCCGGAAAACGTGCGTTTAATATTTCGCGCACTCGGGCGCACTTGACGACTAAAATGAGCCGGAGCTCCGTCGTGCTGAAAAATTACTTACGCCCGTACGCGAAGGAGCACAGAAGAGCGAGAAAAACTGGCAATTAATTTTCAATAAAATTGGTATAATTTAAATATTACCAGTTAAACGCGGTGAGAGGAAATATGGACCGATCTGGAAATAATGAATAAAAATGTTTCTTCACTTAAACAACAAGAGAAAATTGCTTTCTTTCTACTTTTTCTTACCACTTGATTTCCGGTTACTCCCGCCCATACGTTTATGGACCAGCGATATTGAAATCAAGTGGTAAGTAAAAATAGAAAAAAAGCAATTTTCTCTTGTTGTTTAAGTGAAGAAACATTTTCATTCATTATTTCCAGATCGGTCCATATTTCCTCCCACCGCGTTTAACTGGCAATATTTAAATTATGCCAATTTTATTTAAAATTAATTGCCAATTCTACTCGCTTTTCTGTGCCCCTTCGCGTACGAGCGTAAGTAATTTTTCAGCACGACGGAGCTCCGGCTCATTTTAGTCGTCAAGTGCGCGAAATATTAAACGCGCGTTTTCCGGATAGGTGGATGAGTCGTGGTGTCCCAATCGCCTGGTCGGCACGGTCGCCAGATTTAAATGTATTAGACTTTTTGTATGGAATCATATAAAAAGTCTAATGAAGCACCGGCGTAATGGTGGAGAAAACAAAATACGTGAAGCTATTGTTGCGGCCTTCCATACTATTACGCCGGACATGGCGCACCGTGCGACGCGCAATATTGTACGAAAGGCCGAACTTTGCATACGAGAGAGAGAACGGCACTTCGAACAATTTTGCATTAAATAATGAGAGTGGATTAGGCCTATCGGGGAAACCACTATAAAAAAAAACGTACCAAGCTATCTACCGCAAGGTGGTGTGGAAATGATAGCGTTGTAGGAAATTGCTACGCAGAGGATTATCAGACCTCCGCGTGTCGGCCTACTACCGACGTATCGATGAGAGGAATTGTGAAATGATTACACTCTCGATTACTGACGTGAAAAGAATACATTATTGCAGAACATGCAAAAGCCACGAGTCTTGATATATTCTAACGGCTACTCGGGCGGTTCTGCCAACCTCGTAACTCTCGAGCTCGCGAGAGAAGCCAACCAATAAGGAATAAGGGAGGCAGAGATGCTGCTCCCTACACACTCCCCCCCGAGTGTTAACGAAATAATCGTTTGTCTTTACTTTTTTTTTATAATATTGCACTTAACGAATGTGCTTACGCGTTTGGCTTGGTGCTATTGCACGAGGTTGACAGTACCTTAATTTATAATATAATGGACGTTTAAACGAGCTTTGAGCTGACTTATAGCTAATAATATTACATAGTATCACTTATAAAATATAATATAGAATAGTATCACTTGTTCGTCCTTAGAATTAAATCACTTTGGTTTAGTTGACGGCGCAAACGTGACTGTCTTACGAGAGTAAGTCTTAAGTACGGGTAGATTTAAATTTACATTTTCAGGGGTCGTAGGAGGGTCGTCCGGAACAAAGTATGCCGGTTTTAGTAAATCGACGGACACGCTTTTTGTGTTTCCGTTGATGTCAATATCAAATTTACGCTCTGAGATGCGTTGTACTACTTTGTGCGGGCCGGGGTATGGACACTCTAAAGCCCTTTTAGCCATATTGCGTAAAAATACATGAGTACAATTATATAAATCCTTGAAGTAAAAGGCGCGTCTTTTATGTTTATGCGCGACAGGGACCGGTCGGACTTGACGCATATATTCACGGAACCCCTCAAGAAAGTAATTAGAGTTTTGTGTATAATCATCGGGGAGGAAGAATTCCCCGGGAACTCGCAAAGTCGTCCCGAACATAAATTCGGCGGGTAACGCATTAGTGTCGGCACGGACGTGTGACCGAAGTCCTAACAGAACGGTGGACAATGTACGCGTCCAGCACGCATCAGCATGACACATAATTGCGGCTTTAAGCACCCGGTGCCAACGTTTAATCATGCCGTTTGACTCCGGGTGGTAGGCGGTTGTACGGATTCGCTCGCAACCGATCAACGAGAGCAGTGCCTCGAATAGGCGGCAATCTCCCTGATCTGTAGTTAATAATCGGGGGGTTCCGTAGCGGGAAATCCACGCGTCGTAAAAGGCTCTTGCAACAGTTTGTGCGGAGATATCTTTAAGGGGAATTGCCTCGGCCCAACGCGAAAATCTGTCGATCAAAATGAGACAATAAGGGTAACCCTCAGAAGGAGACAGTGGGCTGATAATGTCAATATGCACCTGATCAAATCGCCTGTCGGGAGCCACGAAGTGCTCAGGAATTAGTTTTACGTGACGAGAGATTTTCGCTTGCTGACATTTGATACAGTTTTTACACCATTTAGCGATATCGCGGTGCATGTCAGGCCAGACATAACGCTGTCGGATAGTGCAATCCGTAATTTTGCCACTGGGGTGGGTTGGGTTGTGAAACATTTGAAATACCCTAGCGCGGAGACTGTCGGGATGTATGGCCAAATAGCCTCGCCTGAAATTTTGCAAAATACGGTTGAATGATTCGGACCCCACTGAATCTTTTTTAATTTTAACGGATGATCAGGGGTGCCACAGATCAGCTTGAGTTGCTCGTCGCTCTTTTGCAGCTCGGCGAGCTCAATGAGGCTGAATTCTACAGGTAAACGCAGAGACTCGATCCGCGAAAGTGAATCCGCGACAACATTCTGTAGACCAGCAATGTGTTCGATCTGCGTTGTGAACTGAGCAATGTGTGACAGTTGGCGTAGTTGTCGCGGAGACGCCTTGTCAGATCGTTGCATAAACGCATACATGAGTAGTTTGTAGTCGGTTATAATTTTGAACTCGCGTCCTTCTACAAAATAACGAAAGTATTTAACGGATTCAAAGATTGCCGTGAGTTCGCGGTCGTAAGCGCTATACAGAGTTTGCGCGGGGGAGAATTTACGCGAAAAAAATGCTAGGGGCTCCCAAGTATCCCGTTTTTTCTGTTCAAGCACTGCCCCCATGGCGAAATCGGAGGCATCCACAACGATACGGAGTTCCGCACCAATATGGGGGTGCACCAGCATTGCAGCGTTAGCGAGGCCGTTTTTGGTCTTTTCAAATGCTTCGATTAATTCGTCGGACGTCGGACCATGCGATTACACGCTTGTCGTTTTTACGCGAGTCGACTAGTAATGAATTTAGTGGTGCTTGTGCTTCTGCTGCGCGAGGAATGTTGCGACGGTAAAAATTTATCATGCCGAGGAAACGGCGTAGGTCGGAAATGGTTTTGGGTCTAGGAAATATGGTAATCGCTTCAACTTTTTCTGGGATTGGGCTGATTCCTTTACCGTTTATTATGTAACCAAGAAACTTTAGTTCGTTTACACCGAACACGCATTTTTCAACGTTAAGGCGGAGGTGAAACTCTTTAAGCCTCTGAAATACAATGCGTAAATGTTTAGCGTGCTCCTCTGGAGAAGAGGAAGCGATTAGGATATCATCCATGTAAATAAAAACAAAATCTAGATCGCCTAAGGCGCGATTTATACAACGTTGAAAGGATTGACCGGCATTGCGAAAGCCAAAGGCCATAGATAAGTATTCGAATAACCCAAAAGGGGTTATAATAGCTGTTTTCTCAATGTCCTCGGGGGCCATTGGAATTTGGTTATAGGCTTTGTGTAAGTCGAGGGATGAAAAAATCGTTTTACCGTGTAGGTTGATGGAACAGTCATGCAGGTGGGGAGTAGGATATCTATCACGTCGCGTGACTGCATTTACACCGCGGTAATCACCGCACACCCGCCAAGTACCGTCTTTTTTACGGACTAGATGAATGGGACTGGCCCATGGATTGCTAGAAGGGCGACAAATGCCTGCTTCGACTAAAGCCTTAATCTCGGCGTTTGCGGCCTTGAGTTTATCAGGAGGAAGGCGCCTGGCGCGCTCAGCGACTGGAGGGCCTCTGGTGATAATATGATGGAACACGTTACAATTGGACGGTGGGGAAAGGGGAAGGACTCCTGTTATTTGCGGAAACTCTTTGAGTATTTTAGAAAACTCGGATGAGGGATTTACCGAATTAATAAATAATATAATTGAATATTAATCAAATGCACAGGGGCCGGTTTTTTAATCGCGAGGGTATATAATTTAGTAGTTGAATCTACGAGACGTCGTCGTTTTAAGTCTACTATTAACCCGTAGTGCGATAGCAGGTCGGCGCCGATAATGGGATAAGAGACCGCGGCAATGCAAAAATTCCATCAAATGGGTAGTCTCAAACCAAGGTCAAGCTCGCGGAGCGATTCACCAAACGTGTCGATGCGCGTATCGTTTGCTGTAAAAAGTTTTAATTTGGAGGGCTTCCCCTTGACCCGATCGATTGCGGGTACAAGGGAGATATCCGCGCCAGTATCGACTAAGAACATTTGGCCGCTAGCACGATCACGAACGTGGAGACGATTAGAAATTTAAAGGCCCTCGCCGATCGTCTCCAAACGGGGAGGTTTGTTTAGTTTTTTTGCTCTTTCCGTGTTTCGTATTTCGAGCACTATTTACGGCACGAAGTCGGATTATCAGGGTAGTTAGTATGAGCCGGGCAGAGCGCGGGTGTAATCGCCTCGCTTGGCAAGGTTGAGGTTCTGCGCCTACGGGAACTGGATCGCGAACGCAAATTGCGTGCTTTTCCGAACTTTTCGAATTTTTTTTTAACGCGGCCACATCGGCGATGAGTTGTTGTAACTCGGTCTTTGCGGGAGGGGGCGTATTTCCCTTAGTCACGGCGGACGTGTAAAACTCGCTTCCGAGAGTGCTTTCAGCCATTCGGTCGGCGGCCTCGGCTAGTCGGTTGAGGTCGGTAACTCCGGTGGCTACCAGGATTGTGCGGTGTTCGCGTGGTAATTGATCCAAGAAAATCCTTAAGTCAATTAAGTGAATGTTTTTTAAAATTACAGCTTGTGCCGTATTCTTTGAAGAGAATTTAGCAAGAGAGATAGAAATAAAGAATACCTTTTTCCAAATAATTTTTAAATAAAATTAATTTTCTACGAAATAAATCAATATGACTAATTAATTGATATATTGTTTGGTTGGGCTTTTGCAGCTTTAAAAATATTTAAATGATTGGTTACATCCGTGATAAGAGCGAGTTCACAAAGAAACTTCGTATTTACGAAGAGAGATTTAAATTTCCTACGTTAAGGGGATCCTATAGTGGCAGTGATTACCGACATTTCCTAATTAGAAGAAATTTTGGTAATTATGTACTTTAGGGGAGGCACCTCCGATGACCTTGACCTTGACATATGTTGTCAAGGTCACCCTCCTGAGTGACCTTCAGAAGGTTTTAGCCGTCGCTCGTTTTTTATTAAAAAGTTATAAACAAAAAAAGTTTGGAAAATATAGCAACTATTTTGAGTATTGGAAGGCATAAACGACTAATATTACGTTTTTTTTTTAAAGCAGAGAATACTTTATTTTGCGAGAAAGTCGCTGCTTTACCAAAACACAACATTTAAAGCAGTAAATTGTTGATAAATTAAAGTCTTTTTGTTAATGCAGTGAATACTTTATTTCGCGAGAAAGTCGCTGCTTTACCAAAACACAACATTTAGGGCCGGTTGTTCCACCTTTCGATAAATCTCGGCTTACTCGACAGATTACTACCTATAGGATAAATCTTACCGAATAGTTTACCAGCTACTTATACGTGAGCGTTGTTCCACGGTTATTAATCCTATTGGTATTTACCTGCTAGTTAAGAGAAATATATCGCGATTATTATTTCCGGAAACGTTTGTCAGCCAACTTCAAGTGGGTGCATCTTAACCTTTATTTTCTGGCGGGCGCCGCTATTATTACTCATTCGTATATGTATAATAGAATACAAGTAAGATATAACAATTATGTACATACAATAAATATAAATATATTATAAGATATATCTAATATATTTTAGTAATTTATGCTAAAGGGATGACCGAAAAGAGAAAGAGAGAAAGAAGTTCCAATTTCTCTAATAAAGAAATTGAGATATTGGTCTCGACAATACACAAATTTAAAAACATAATAGAGTGTAAAAAAACAGATGCTACAACTTGGCGAGATAAAGATGCTGCTTGGGAAAAAGTAGCTGAAGCATTTAATTCCAACTCTGGCGAAGTGTTTCGATCAAAAAAGACATTAAAAGCAAAATATGAAGATATGAAAAAAAACATTAAGAAAAAATTAGCCCATAATAGAATGGAGCAATTTAAGACTGGTGGAGGTGAACCACAAATTCGATCCTTAACTGACATTGAAGAAAATATCCTTTCGATGCAGCCATCATCTGTAGAAGGTCTACCATCTGTGTGGGATTGCGATCAACCATCAGGTATATCATTTTATAAGATATATATTATCTTAATTATATAAGATAGCTTTAAAACTATTTTATGGAATTTCAACAGAAACCAGCCAGGAAAATGCAACAGTTCAGAAAAATGCAACAGTTGCAGGTACGGACCTACATTCTATGGATACAAATGACACTGTACATGTTGATAATATACATATGGGGATGGTATGTACATTGTAAATATACTGATACGCATATTTTAATGCACGAATAAAATAATTAAAAGCACATTCTTTATCAAACAGATTAGTCCTACAAGATCACATGATGAACAATTTGATGCGGAATTTTTAATCATTTTTGACAACGAAGAGAATAATGAAGGAATTGAAAAGTCTAACAATCAAGACAGTAATCGAGGAACTAAGAGGAAAACAATTACTAACGAGACTGGTGTTTGTATGTTGAGAAAGAAAATAACGCCAGAACTACGTACTAATAAAAGATTGAAAAAAATACATCAGGAAATTTCTCACGAAACCTCAGAACGAGACCGAGAAATGAAGGAAGAACTTCACCAAATAAGAATGAACATATTAAAGAAAGAACTGGAGATGAAAGAAAACCAATTCTTCGTAGAACGCGAGATAAATACAGAACGGTTAAAAGCTGCTAAAGTTGAAAGCGAAACGAGAGTATTGCTAAAACAGATAATGGAAGCTAAATTAGACAAACTCTACACAGACTGATTGTAAAATTTCTTTATTATATTACATATTATAAAATAGATATAAATGTTATGTTACAAAGGTAAATGGTTTATGTTTTAAAATCAAAACAGCTATGTGGAAATTAATTTTTGTGATTAAATCATTCCCAAATCAAAAGTGTTATGTATAATTATATAATTTTTTTTTCCTGATGTCAGACTATATTAAATTTAACCAATTGTACATTTCAACGGACAAGACTGTAAACAAAAATTGTGTTAGAAAGAAATAGTTTTTTAAATTGTGAAGAAAATAATACATTACCCTGTAAAATATGTATCAATTAATGATCGCCGTTCATTTGCATTATCAATGCCATTATGAAATTGTACTTGTTGGATTTCCAATTCCTCAATTACAGCTTCAGCCTCAAAATCGACTGGAGGATCAGGTTCTGCCATGTCTCGTGCAATATTATGTAGTACTGCAGTAGCTACTATTACAGCTTGTGCAGTTGCAGGTTGAACTCTTAGACCAAATGCCAATGCACAAAATCTTCGTTTCCATACTCCAAAACATCTTTCAATGACATTTCGTGTTTGTATTTGAGATTCATTATATAATTGTTCAGCTCGATTATGAATTTCAAGCAATGGTGTCAATAAAAAATTAGTGCAAGCATAACCACTGTCACCAAGTAATAGTGCATTTCCCATTTCGGCATTAATAAATCTTGCACGTACTCTGCTAGCATTAAAGATGGTAGCATCATGGGTTGAACCAGGCCACCGTGCTACAATGTCCAAAATTCGTAAAGCACTGTCACAAACAGCCTGCACATTCATAGTAAATATCCCTTTTCTATTTCTATATACTTCAGCCTCTTCTCCACCTATAAATATAAGCAAGATATAAATACTATAGATTTATTATTCATTATTTTCAACCTAATACATACCTGGCGATTGTATTTTGACATGAGTACAATCAATTGCTCCTACAACTTTGGGGAAACGAGCAATGTTGTAAAATCTTCGTTTTGTGTCCCTTAGACTCTGATTTGAATTAGGGAAAATTAATATATCGTGGACGTAAAGAAGCTATTGCTTCTGTAACCTTTTTTATAATCCTGCACAATGTGGATTTGTGAATACCACCAAAATCACCAATTGCAACTTGAAAGGTTCCAGTTGCATAGAATCTTAAAGTAAGTAATAGCTGGTGTAGTGGTGATACAGCATGATTTCTGAAATAAAAATTTATACTTGTATATTAATATACTATCATATATGTTACAGCTGCACGAGTATCCTTGCTTATACAGCATATACATTATTGAAATAACCTAAAAATAAGAAATACGTTTAATATCTACCTGTCAGTCCTGCTTCTTATTCTCTCTTCAATAAGATTTAAAATCACCTGGACAGTGCGTTTGTGAAATCGAAACCGTCTTACAAATTCTATGTTATCATATTCGTTAAATAAATCTGGACGTGGACGAACTGTATATCGCTTGCGAAGCATCACTATATATATTTCTTCATCAGATTCTTCGTTACCATCTTCGTCACCATTAGTCTAAGATCCGGTATTAGAAATTTCTTCCCTCATCTGTTATTTATGAAAGATAAAAATATATGCTAGATAACATATAGATTGATACATCGCAAATAGGTTGCCTAGCTAAATCGGGTCCAGATAATGTTAAATAATTAAATTTTTAATTAAATTTATTCGATCAACTTCCTCGATTGGTTATTTATAAAAATTGTGCATTAGTTGAGAGAATATACCCGAAGGAATTGGAAAAATAAAGGTTGCCTACTTTCCTCTCGGCGCAGCTGTGGAGTTGCCAGGTATAAACAGGTGAGTAAGCGTTATTAATATACCCTCATCAGTTATTTAATTAAATTATATATCAAATGAAAGCTTATTTAATTTACAATCCAACCTGTTAGTTATACATTGAAAAGTAATCAAACATTACTAAAGTCTACATACTACATGGTTTAAGTTTATTTTATTTTATTATTTTTTTTTAGATAAGCGCCATATTTGTTTCTTTACTTTCGATACTCAATTCGATATTCTGTTCGATATTAAAGTCGATACTTTCGTTGAGATCTTCCCTTTTATCCGCTGTATTATAAGAGGTAACACATTAAAAGAAGAGCTTGTAATTT
Source organism: Temnothorax unifasciatus (assembly GCA_030770225.1). Lineage (NCBI taxonomy): Eukaryota > Metazoa > Arthropoda > Insecta > Hymenoptera > Formicidae > Temnothorax > Temnothorax unifasciatus. Next base: position 22,191 of record JASTWK010001225.1, read on the forward strand.
CCAATGTCATTCTGACTTTTATTATCTGGACTGCACCTCATATCTTAACAGGTTATGGGCCCAGGTGCATTTAGACTTGTAATAAGAGCCTGGAAGTCAATTGCGAGGTCAAGTTGCGTGTATTATTGCCCAAAGGATATTGAGGTTAGGAAGTTTTCTCGATATTTATACTAAAAATGAATTCGGGAAGTACATCTCAATCCTCTATTGTTGTCGGTGGTGGATATACACTAGAAAAGTTAGAAGGTACCAAGAATTATAACAATTGGAAATTTGCAATGAAAATGTCCCTGATTATGGATGGACTTTGGAACTGCGTCTTAGGTACAGATAATGATGCAATCCGAGATCAAAGAGCTCTTGCGAAGATTTGTCTAAACGTTCAATCTGCATGTTATGCCTATGTGAGAGAAGCAAATACGTCAAAGCAAGCGTGGGATAACCTACAAGCGGCATTTGAAGGCAAAAGTTTATGCCGAAGATTAAGTCTCTTACGTAGACTGCTTCGAACCAAATATGAAGATTTTAAATTCATGGATGACTATGTCAGTGGATTGGTTTCACTAGTGCAACAGCTTGCGGATATTGGGCACAAGGTAAATGACGAAGAAGTTGCGATGCTTTTACTAGGAGGTCTTCCTGCAGAATTTGATCCATTGGTAATGGGAATGGAGGCTACTCATGAAAGATTGTCTAGTGAAATGGTAAAAGCAAGATTATTATCGGAAGATTATCGAAGAATAAGTACAGAGATGGATACTAACAATGATGCTGCATTTGCTGCGAAAAACCCAATTAAAGACGCTAGTCAAACGAAGCAAATAATCTGTTACAAATGTGGAAAAGAAGGTCGTATCAAGCCAAAATGTCCTCAACTGAAGAAAGAAAAGAAGAAGCAGGATAAGAAGAACTTCTCTAAGAAGACTGAGGACAAGCTATTGTTAGCAGCAAGTTTTGCAATTGGCAGTTTTGACAAAAATAGCTGGTCTATTGATTCAGGCTGTACGACGCACATGAGCATGAGAGATGATTGGTTTTCCAAATGTTCAAACGGTGAATCAAAAGAGATCGTTATTGCAAATAATCAAAAGCTACATAGCAGAGGAACAGGTGAGATTAAAGTTAGTCTAATGAATAATACTGAAAGGATTATTACAGATGTCATGTATGTACCTGAAATTGCAGCAAACCTGTTATCTGTAAGTAAAATGACTGAAAAAGGGTTAATAGTTGTTTTTGATGATGAGAAATGTCATGTGTATAACAAATGTGAATGTAAAATTCAAGGCAAATCCAAAGTATCGGCATCAAAAGTAAATGGAATATACAAGTTGGATCAAGCTAATACATCACTTACAGGAATAACTGAGGAATCTATTGCTGTGGCGGCTGCGACATCATCAAAGGACATCTGGCACAGAAGATTAGCTCATCTAAATCAAAAAGATATGCTGAAACTTAGAAGAGGACTTGCTACAGGAATCAATTTTCTAGAAGATGATGAATTGAAAATTGTATTCCATGCATTCAAGGTAAACATAAAAGGAATTCGTTTCCAAAAGGAGAAGCCAAAAGAGCCAAAGAAAAATTGGAATTAATACACTCAGATCTCTGTGGCCCTATGAGTGAAATGACTTGGGGTGGAGCTCGTTACTTATTGATGTTTACAGACGATTATTCAAGAAAATCTTTTGGTTACTTAATCAAGTCAAAGAAGGAAGTGTTAAGCAAGTTTATTGAGTTTAAAACACTTGTCGAGAACCAAACTGACTTAAAGATTAAGAGAATAAGGACGGATAATGGTTTAGAATTCTGTAATTATTCATTTGAAAGTTTTCTCAAGAAATATGGAATAATTCATGAAACCACTGTTCCATATACACCGGAACAGAATGGTGTATCTGAAAGATTAAATCGTACTATAATAGAGAAAACTAGAGCCATGCTACAAGATTCAGGATTAAGCAAGAAATATTGGGGTGAAGCTGTAATGACGGCAATCTATGTGAAGAATCGGAGCCCAACTGCTGCTATACCTGAGGCAACGCCCGAAGAAGTCTGGTCAGGATCAAAAGTGGATATCAGTAATTTAAGGATATTTGGATGCAAAGCTTATATGCACACGCCAAAGGAACTCAGGAAGAAACTTGATGCGAAATCAAAAGAATATGTAATGGTCGGCTATTGCGAGTATACCAAGGGATATCGACTTGCAGATCTTTCACAAGCTGGTAAAGTAGTCAAAGCTCGAGATGTTATTTTTCTTGAAGATGATGCTGAGAAGATAAAAACGCTGAAATCGGAAGAATGCAAAGATACAATTTTAACGTCTGAGATACATCATGAAGCTACCAATGTAAACTCAGATGCAGAAGAAGATAATGACGATTCTGAAGCGTATGAAAGTGTGGACAACAGTCTGCATTTGGATAGTACTGCTGAAGAAAATGATGTTCCAAGTATGCTGCAACGGGACAATAATTTGAAGAAAAAGGATTCTATTGCAAACAGGCCAAAGCGTGACACTCGTCAGCCAAGTTGGACTAAGGACTATGTAATGTCTACAGTATCCTTTGATAACAATGTATCCTTTAATAATGTAACTATTGATGAACCACAAACTTTTCAAGAGGCGATTTCTTGTGAATTCAAGGATGAATGGATAAATGCGATGAAAAATGAATATAAGTCTTTAATAGACAATAATGTCTGGGTATTAGTTGATCGTCCAAAAGATTGTAATGTAGTTAAATGTAAATGGGTTTATAAGATAAAAAGAAGCCCTTCAGGCGACATTGAAAGGTTCAAAGCTCGTTTGGTTGCGCGTGGTTTTAGTCAGGTATATGGAGTAGATTTTAACGAGACATTTGCACCGGTTGTCAGACATTCGACATTAAGATTACTGTTTGCTATTGCAAATGAATATGATATGGAAATAGATCATTTGGATGTCACAACAGCATTCTTAAATAGTGATCTTGATGAATGTATATATATGGAACAACCAAGCGGTTTTGAAAATGATAGTGCGAACAAAGTTTGTTTACTTATGAAAGGTATATATGGCTTAAAGCAAGCAAGTAGAGCGTGGAATCAAACAATTCACGAAGATTTAACTAGTATGGGCTATGTTCGATCAAAGTGTGAGCCGTGTATATATATTAAAAGAGACGGTGATATACTAAGTATTATTGCGGTTTATGTTGATGACTTTTTTGTGTTTAGCAACTCTAAAGCTGAGAAACAGAAGCTAATCAATGTGCTGAGGGAGAAATATGATGTAAAGGATCTTGGACCAGTAACAAACTGTCTTGGCATGAAAGTGGATCGAGATAGAAAAAATGGCACGTTAAACTTAAGTCAGAGTCAGTATATTAAAAATTTACTTGCAAAGTTTAATATGGCAGAAGCTAAGTCAGTCTCTACGCCAATGGCATTAAACACTAAATTTGAAAAAGGTTCCAAAAATCCTAAATACCCTTATCAGCAATTGATTGGTGGATTATTACATTTAGCAGTGTGTACGCGACCGGATATAGCTTATGCTACTAGTGTATTAAGTCAGTTTAATACTTGTTATGATGACACACATTGGATCGGAGCAAAACGGATTCTTAGATATCTATCTGGTACAGTTGATTATGGACTTGTATTTGAAAGAAGTGGGAAAGGAATCGAAATGTTTGCAGATTCAGATTGGGCAGGAGATATTACAGACAGGAGATCATACTCGGGATTAGTTGTAAAATTCGGAAACTGTGCAGTGACCTGGGAGTCAAAGAAGCAAAAGACAATAGCTTTATCTAGTACGGAGGCTGAATATTTGAGTATGTGTAATGCGACAAAAGAAGCAATGTTTATGCGAAATTTATTAAGTGAGATTTATGATAAGGCGGATACTTTATTGTTATATAATGACAATCAGAGTGCGCAAAAGATTGTAAGCAATCATCAGTATCATAATCGTACAAAACATATAGATTTAAGGTATCACGCTTTATAAGAGATGCGTATGAAAATGGCATTATAGATATTAAATATAAACCAACAGATGATATGGTAGCGGATATATTGACAAAGCCGCTATCGTGCGTTAAACATAACATGTATGTCAAGGAGTTAGGTTTAAGATGCGTTTAGTAATGTATGATTAAGGGGAAGTGTTAGTTATACATTGAAAAGTAATCAAACATTACTAAAGTCTACATACTACATGGTTTAAGTTTATTTTATTTTATTATTTTTGTTTTGAGATAAGCGCCATATTTGTTTCTTTACTTTCGATACTCAATTCGATATTCTGTTCGATATTAAAGTCGATACTTTCGTTGAGATCTTCCCTTTTATCCGCTGTATTATAAGAGGTAACACATTAAAAGAAGAGCTTGTAATTTCCAATGTCATTCTGACTTTTATTATCTGGACTGCACCTCATATCTTAACACAACCGTATTAGGTTGCTTTATCAAAAAGTGGATTGCATTATGGTTGCCTATAGATTTTAGATGTAAAGTTTTCAGTGCGAGCGTTGAGAGTGACAGAGAAGCGTTGCGCGCGCAACTCTATGCGACAGAAAAAGATGAAACGAGTTCTTTTTAAAGAAGATTTTTCCGATAGCGTAAGCGCGTTCCATTGATCAAATACTGGATTCAAGTCAGATTAAATATTAACAACGATATAAAATTTTGTTCACTCACATTTATTTATCAGCGATTATACATTATTATGAAATAATAAGTTTTTATGTTTAAAATGTACATCTTTCAAAAGGATATTTTTCTGATCGTGTAAGTGTGGATGAAATACTAGTAAAAGTCAGATAGAATACCACATAATGATTCACATTTGAATTTCATTTTCTTTTTATTAGAAAAGAATGTCTTAAAATTGATACACTGTATTTTACATTGTCTTATTGTTAGACGAAGAACATCAGTAATAGGTAATGGTCCAAAAGGTATAACCATTGATAAGAAAGAACTGCAACGAACCAAGATATGTATTTATACAGAACGTCTTTCAACAAAGAATCAGAGTACGTCAGACAAGATTGAACAGGACATTATAAATCCAGATGATATAATTGTTCCTCGAAGACAAAGTAAATTATTACATCAGCTTAGCGATACTTATAACTTATAACTTATAAATTATTACATTATTATTACATCAGCTTAGCGATACTTATAACTGTTTAATGTTTAGAGAAGCCGTTTATGATACTGTATTATATAATGTAATTAAATTTAATATTTTCAACATAATGAAGAGTTGCAATTTCAACGTAATGAAGAATTACAATTTTATCGTAATGAAGACTTGTGTAATATATATAATCTGTACTAAAAACTAATCGAAAAAATGGTCAATCGTAGATGAAGGTGCATGTCTAATATTTCAAAAAAATAAAGTAAAAAATGATCAACATTTTTTTGTTCATACATAAATTTATTAATAGCAAAATATCTCAGTAAAAAATTTTTATGTAAAAAACTTATTCTGATTCAGACTCGTCAGAAATGTCTCCGTCAAAATCTAATTCTAATTCTTCATCGTTTTCTTTTTCCTTTGATTCTCTGAGTATATCCTCAACTTGTAAGGGTGTTGGGTCCCCTACGAACCATGTAGGCTTCAAATAGCCATCGAAAAACCAACCACAATCTTCAGGATTTAGTTTGACGCAGCATGCATCTATTGCATAAAGCCACATTGAATTTACATAGATTGTGCGTAAAATTTTCTGTTTGAGGGAGATCCAGCATGGTGGAATCAGATTGGAGTCGATGCCTTTAATCTTCTTCATAAATTGCTCTTTGTTATTGTTTGCTGCATATGTTTTTTGGAACAGCTGATATCTAGCGTCATTAATGTTATCACAATGCTTGATCCCATACAGAAGGGCAGTAAACTCCTGAACACGTTGAATTTTTTCTTCTACGAGTACATCTGCTGGGTCCGTCAATGATGCGAATATTTCCTGAAAATCCGTTCGTTTAGAAAATATTTTAAAAGGCTTGAGTTTTCCTTTGTTATAAAATGCAGCTGTGTAATCACAGCCCGTAAATGCGTGGAAAGCTGGCAGACCCAAGCATAAAGTAGGACCCAACTTCATTGCAAGCTCAGTACAGTTAATACAATCAAAATCTTTCTTATTGCTTTTCTTTGATGATGAACTCGCCAACCAAATTTGAGTTTGTGGAATTTTCTGGATTGTGGCCAGTAAAATTACCAAGACATCGGTATCATTCGCTTTGACCAATATTTTCGAATTAGGTGGTGCTTTTGACAGATGAAACATTATCCGCGTATCTGCCTCTTCATGTTGACATAAATAATCTTCTTCTTGACGTTTCACGACGTGATTTTTGATTGTATGGTAAGAAAAACAGTGTTCTCCAACCGTTATAAAAATTTTTTTGTTTTGGATTATTGACGCTAGATTATCATTTTCCCAGTAATTAGCCAAGAATTGAACTAGGGCTTCTTTGAAACAATAATTTTTTAGATTTCCGAGAAAATCGCTAGGCCTTGATTGAAGAGGTCCTTGAATGACATATGGTGTATCGAACTCCAGCCGACTTTTACGTTCACAGTCTTTGATAGAGGGTGTTATGTGCCTATCAAAAATTATGTGTATTTCAGAGGCGTTAGTTGAGCACAATTTTACTAAGATCGATTCAGCAACCTTGTCAAATGTCTGCGGCATAGATAATCCGATAACATACAAGTAATAAAAACCGTCTATAATTTCGATATCGATACTGGTAGGCTCAACCGTTTTAACATTAGACTTCAATACTTGGGCTAGTTTGGATTTATCAGTTTTTAGGAACTCACCAGTAAACGAGAAAAGAGCAGGCGGCACAGGCGCTAACGGAAACGTTAAGCAGTGCTCTATGTTGATGTCTTTCTCAATACTAATCGCAAGTAATCGGCCGAAGATATCTCGTTCCATTTTAAGAACGGCTCTTTTACTTTTATCTTTGCTGGTTTGAGCTTTGACGGCGGACTGTGAAGCGAAATTTAGGATTTTGTTACGCTTTATCGGTTTTTCGAACCTTCCGGGAGTAGAATTGCATTCTGAAATAAACGTTAATTTTTGTTGACTTCCAACCGACTTAACGTTGATTAGAAAATCACAAACTTCGGGAGATGTTGCCTTACCAGTTGAAATATTAAACAGGACATTTTTATCGATACTTTCAACGAAGGGATTCAGTGTATTTTTTATAGTCTCAATAATACTCTGAAGACTTTCATTATCCTTTTTGATTCGACTCTTCTGCAAGGCATGAGAGGTATCATCTTTTTGCGATAGACCGACATGCTCTTTAACGGTGGATATAATTTTGGTCCTCATGCTATGACTAAGTGCCCATCTTTGTCGTGCTGATATGGACTCTGCGGCAAGATTATATGTTAATTGATTTGAGGCATCAGCATTAATTGTCTGTTCTAACGTCAAGTCAACAGGTGATCGGGAGAAACCACATTTAGTACGTCGGATACCAAATGCTCCTCGTCTAAATTCAGATACTACACGCGAATTGCTGTTCTGCGCCTTTATAAGATTGTTTACGTACATAATGGACCACCTGGCATAATTTGGCTGGTTCAATGAAAAGAACAAATCGGACATGTTGTAAATGGAGTCTATATAGAGCTCAAAATCACTGCACCGGATGCTTCTTGAAAATCGAAGAAACAAATTAATGAACTCACAATACTGGAGATAATATTGAGCCGTCTTCCCATGCTTACCGAGCAAAGTTTTTTTGCAATATTCTTTGTAGCCATCTACGATTTTCCTCAGTATTTCAGGTAAGTCAATTTGGTACCCCACGAAACTTACATTTTGGTCCTTTGAAATCTGTAAAAGTTCATCCAACATCTCAGGATTTGATTCATGCTTAGACAAATACTGCTCGAAGTGAAGGATTTGTAGTGCAGCGGAAGTCAATGGATGGAGTCTCTTGCAGCGATTAAAATGCTTGCTGTCTAGAAAGCTATTGGCTGAGCCTCCTGCTAAGACCTGTGCTTGAATCAAAACGTCCACTAATCCACTGCCGTCTATATATTTACCAATGGCTTTAAAAAATGTCATTTGAGTGTGAAATGCCCCCAAATTAACGAATATATTGTCATATTTCGGCTTTTCATTTTGCTGTATTTGCATCGCCATTTTAGCTATGGCTAAGTCGTACGTGACAATTATTAATTCTTCATTACACTTCTCAGCAATTTCATTTGCCATCAGCGTTTCATTTACTATAGCATATGACGTTGGCGAAGAATTAATTGGAGGTAAATAATGTACAGTTTGAATTCGGCTACTATCGGTCGTAACCATGCAATTGTATCCTAACCACATAGGTACTAAATCAAGCCGTGCTAAAGTCATCATCCACAGTAAATCTATTTCAATGGCAATATCGGTAGCACCTTGACATGTAACCATCCCCTCTTCAATGGAATCAACGGTAAGTAATTCCATGGTTGCACTAGGTTTTTGATAATATGGCCGTACCTCTCTTGAAATTTGATTAAAGCGTCGTCTTTTTCGTGATGGTGGTCTTAATTCATCATTATCGTAATGATCTTCAAGACGTAATGGTCTTGATGACGATGAAGCTCCAATATTATTCAAATCTTCATCGTCAGCGGTAGAAAATTGATATATTATACCAACGGTGTCATGCATGGTGTCTTTTCCAGATGTAGTATCGACAAAGCGATCAAAATTGTCAAACGCTAGATGTGTGCTTCGTGGTTGGCATCAATAAGATCCCCGAAGAAATCACCCGAACAAAAAAATCCCACCAAAAAGATCCCCGAATCAACAACATCCCATGCATATATATCCCAGATGCAAACAATCCCCAAATCAACAACATCCCACGTGTATATATCCTGGATGGCAAAGAATCCTAGAAAACATTTCTTGAAGAAATAATAAGGCACACGTGTATCGTTGTATTGTGCTATTTAATAAATATAATACATATAATACATATACCAAACAAATATAAATAATCAGGTGCATTGCACCGGCAGAAAATTGTTATGATCAATAATTATTTAATCAATATAATACATTATTCTAAACAAATATAAATAATCAGGTACGTTGCACCGGCAGAAAATTGTTGTGATCAATAATAATTTAATAAATATAATACATTATTCCAAACAAATATAAATTATAATCAGGTACATTGCACCGAACAATTAATGATCCTTAGTCCTAATAGGCTATAGTTATTTGTGTAACAAGTGCGGGAAGTTGAGAATTGGACACGAGTGCGGAGTGGACGCACGAGCCGAAGGCGAGTGCGTTCACCCGCACGAGTGTCCAATTCTCAACCCGCACGTGTTACACACCCTATTTTATATTACAAAGTGCGTGGAAAGTGGCCTATTGTGCACGCGCCATCTGTGCGACGGATGGCCGATTTCGCACGCGCGAGAGATTTCTCACTCGAGGCCGTGCGGGAATGAGATATTCCCGCACGCAGTGCGGGAATATCTCATTCCCGCACGGGTTCGAGTGGGGAATTTCTCGCGTGGGGAATTGGCTATTTGTCGTACAGATGGCGCGCGCGGAATGGGCCACTTTCCACGCACGTGTGATATAATAGTTATTTGTGTAACAAGTGCGGGAAGTTGAGAATTGGACACGAGTGCGGAGTGGACGCACGAGCCGAAGGCGAGCGCGATCACCCCGCACGAGTGTCCAATTCTCAACCCGCACGTGTTACACACCCTATTTTATATTACAAAGTGCTTGGAAAGTGGCCTATTGCGTACGCGCCATCTGTGCGACGGATGGCTGATTTCAGCACGCGCGAGAGATTTCTCACTCAAAGCCGTGCGGAAATGAGATATTCCCGCACGCAGTGCGGGAATATCTCATTCCCGCACGGGTTTGAGTGGGGAATTTCTCGCGTGGGAAATTGGCTATTTGTCGCACAGATGGCGCGCGCGGAATGGGCCACTTTCCACGCACGTGTGATATAAAGTTATGGGCAACACCACGCAGGTAATCAACAACGTCACCTTGACCATAGGTGCCCACAACATTAAGCAGCCGCCTATTACGATCTCGATATTTTCTGTTTTTCATTTGTCGAGTGTCATCTCGAAGTATCTGTTCGAGCTTTAAATCGGTCAGAGCCTGCTCATCACGCATTAAATTGATGAATTTCCATGGAGTTACGTGAGCCGCTTGAGCACGATTGTTAAAGGCGTTATGCCAACCTTCAACGATGTTGTTGACACGATCTCCACCTTCAAGGGTAGTATCGTAATGATTCCACAAGGCAACGGGAAATAAAGCAGCACTTCGTACTTTACGTCAAACAGGATATTTTTGACGGGGGAACATTTTATTCGGGATCTTATGGGTGGGATTTTTTTGTTGTTGGGATTATTTTGATCGAGGATCATATTTTTCGAGATCTTAAGAGTGGGATTTTTTGTTGGGATCATTTTTTCCGGGGGAAATTCACCGTTCACCGTGCTTCGTCCATGAACTGCATTGATACCAGATGGTATGACTTTATTTTGTTCGATTGCTGTGTAAGTAATTTCAGTCTCTAACTCTTCAGCCAAGTTATACCCAATTGTGTGACCATATCTGTTAAGTATCGTGAGAACTTGTCGTGAATTAGTCAGAGACTTCAAAGCCAATCCAAGATTTAGATTTTTATCAGGCTTAACTCGACCCTTTGTTATCACATAAATTATGTCACTACATAGTGACTTAATTTTAACAGTGGTCTGATTTGAATCATCAGAAGAAATATCTGGTCCTCCGATTAAATGGCGCATAAACTTATATAGTTTCTCTGGAATCTCGCATTCTCCGTTCATCACATCATCTAGTGTTAAACGACTTGGCAGCTTTCGGCTGGGCATACTTTTAACACAGTGTCTCAAATCATACGCCACTTCTTGAAACCTAGTGTCCACTTTTTCTTCTAGTTTTACAGTTTCACTTGCCAGTGTTGATATGTCCATATCATTAAGATAAATAATCTTTTTGCTATGAGGTCCAGTAGATGTCTCAATTGTGAGACGGTCACCAAAAAATTTTGATATTTTTTTTTCAAGATGTTCACTCCGATAAAGCGAAAAATTTTCAGTGCGATCTTTGTCCGCTGCAAACTCCAACAACAAAGCTTTATACCGGGATAATAGTTGCGTGACGTACATTACTTTATGGTTGTTGATGATCTCTACCTCTATAAATGTTGCAAGAGAGTTAAACGCTAACTTGTGTATGTCTCGGTCTTCATGCCAATTGGAATAAGCGTGTTCTTCAGTTTGGCGTTTCATTCGTACTTGATATGCTGAGAAACAAATTGGATGATACGCGACAATTTGATTCTCAAGTTTATTAAGTACCTCAGAATCATCCAATGTTGACGCAATTTTTTTAAGCTGGGTAACAGTTGCTTCGGAGTTCGGAAATATTACGTTAACCTTTCGCTGACCAATTTTTTTTTGTGTACAATTGCAAAATAAACAAGCCACTTTATTCGTTGTGGTACACGATGGCCGCGATGAGGAAGCTTCAGCAGATGCGGCATCAACACCGGGCTCCAAGCGTGATGAGGCCCCACCTAATATTACTGAATCACTCAGTGCTGTTTGGTCAGGTGTCATTGATGGGGAATCAAAATCTACCCCGCTTGACGATACATCACACGGTACCTAAAACAAATATTTTGTTGCACAAATTTAAACAATTACTTTAATTTTCACCACGGAAAATGGATAACAATTTATTAAAATGGTTTTAATACCTTTGGTAAATCCACAGTACGATTTGGAATGTTCATTCCGGTGAGATAAGCGTCAATTGTAGACATACTTAGCTCCCCCTTAAAAAGAGATACTTTCGATTAAAGGAAAAAAAATACGGAGTATTGAAAAAAAAAAAAAATACGGAGTATTTCGATGAATTAACATTCCTCAATACGTACAGAGTGTGGAGACGAGCTAGATGACATTTGTTGCTCCGGATTGACTGAGAGTGTCGGTACCTGGAAATATTACATCACACATTGAAAAAAATGTATGTAATTTTACATGTTAAATTATTTGTTTGAAACCGGAAAATTATCTAATTATTACTGTGATTCTTTCGCGTTTCTTACGCCGAACGATTTTTTGCTTTATTTTATTTAAAAAGAAAATTATATATATGTAGAAATGTTATAGACACACTGAAAAAAATATTTCGTGAAATTACATGATTATGCTGGGTTTTTTTCCGACCCAGCATAATCATGCAATATTACAACTTAATGTAATTTTACATTTTTAAAAGTGAAAATACATATTAATGTAAAATATAGGTAAAATATAGGTAAATATAGGTATATTAATGTAAAATATAGGTAAAATATAGGTATTGGTTTCGCAACGTGGTCGGCGAGAGTATGAGCAATTTGCTTATTTAAATAGGAAACTAAATTTTTTATACTCACATTTTGCTCCTTGCAAAATTGTGCGTATTCATCATTATATTTCTTGCTTAGAACAGTTACTTTTTTGTAGCAAGTAGAATGATAACCAACATTATCAATCGATTCCAAGCATAACCTAACTTCACCATGCACAAAATTTTTTTTAGTCCGAAACAGTAACTTTAAGTAACAATTCTTAAAGGATTCATTATTAAAATCAATAATAGAATTCTCTAAACCACATAAAAAACACTTCTTCATTTTCAACTACACGGGTACACACGGGTACTCGCTGTACACGGGTACTAACTCGCTGAGATAGAAAGAGAAGGGAGTATACTCGTGTGCACTCGGGTGACGTTTCCGAACGCAGCTATAGAGTTGCGCGCGCAACGCTTCTCTGTCACTCTCAACGCTCGCGCTGAAAACTTTGCATCTAAAATCTATAGGCAACCATAATGCAATCCACTTTTGATAAAGCAACCTAATACGGTTGGATTGTAAATTAAATAAGCTTTCATTTGATATATAATTTAATTAAATAACTGATGAGGGTATATTAATAACGCTTACTCACCTGTTTATACCTGGCAACTCCACAGCTGCGCCGAGGGGAAAGTAGGCAAACCTTTATTTTTCCAATTCCTTCGGGTATATTCTCTCAACTAATGCACAATTTTTATAAATAACCAATCGAGGAAGTTGATCGAATAAATTTAATTAAAAATTTAATTATTTAACATTATCTGGACCCGATTTAGCTAGGCAACCTATTTGCGATGTATCAATCTATATGTTATCTAGCATATATTTTTATCTTTCATAAATAACAGATGAGGGAAGAAATTTCTAATACCGGATCTCGGACTACATAAAGAAGTTGATTTTCGCATAATCCTGTTCCATTTCGATACCGTCCGATACCGTCCGTTCGATAATATCCAAATTCTTTATCGAAAAATATTAATATAACAAATGCGTGAAACGTCAGATACACCAGCGCTGCGCATCTCCCGCTGACGGGGTATGATTTCTAATCCCACTACGCATTTATCTGTCAGATAAGTGGCTTACACGGTACCCAAAGTACCGTGTAATTTATCTGTCGATAGTGTGGCCATTTATCAGGAAGTTAAATTTTACCGAGAAATGGAACAACGCTCTACAGACATTTATCCATCAGATAAGTTACCAGATAGTTTATCTGAAAGTGGAACAACCGGCCCTTAAAGCAGTAAATTGTTGATAAATTGAAGTTTTTTTTTGTTAAGCAGAGAATACTTACATAGGTTAGATGACTCGCTTTAAAAGTATTTAAGTGTTTTAAAGCGCGTCAACTAACCTATGTAGGTTAGTGACGCACTTTAACAGTATATATGTGTTTAAAGCGCGTCATCTAACCTATGTAAGTATTCTCTGCTTTAACAAAAAAAAACTTCAATTTATCAACAATTTACTGCTTTAAATGTGTGTTTTGGTAAAGCAGCGACTTTCTCGCGAAATAAAGTATTCACTGCATTAACAAAAAGGCTTTAATTTATCAACAATTTACTGCTTTAAATGTTGTGTTTTGGTAAGCAGCGACTTTCTCGCAAAATAAAGTATGTCCAAACTCAAAATAGCTGCTACATTTTTTCAAACTTTTTTTGTTTATAACTTTTTAATAAAAAACGAGCGACGGCTAAAACCTTCTGAAGGTCACTCAGGAGGGTGACCTTGACAACATATGTCAAGGTCAAGGTCATCGGAGGTGCCTCCCTTAAAGTACATAATTACCCAAAAATACTGCAAAGAGTTGTATCTCTGACCAAACTGACTTTAATGTCCAATATTCTTACATACACTCTACGTTTCGACACAAGGTTTCGTGTCCTTATCAAGAGCTACCTAAAACGTACACAAAACGAAGTCGTTACAAACATATCGTTACAGGAACGAATTTCGCAAAAGGAATGATAAAGTGCAAGTGGAATTAAACACCGACTTACACACGGGCACAATTTCAAATGGTCCGATACTGAGATTGTGCATAGAGAGAGAAATGTGAGGAAAAGGGAGATTGCAGAAATGTTTTACATTAAAAAACACGATAACACGATCAATCTCAAAAAAGATACGGAAAACCTAAATCCGTTATACGACCGAATCATAAGGTCTACGTAGGAATTTCTCTCCAAGCGTTGTTTTATTCGGTTGACCTGGTCGGTTATTTATATTTGCGATTAGTCAGTCGCGATCTTTCGATTCGGAACGACATGCCACCGTCGGTTCCCGTTCACATTACGATTGCGGCTTTCTCCGGATTGCGATTTTTTAAAGTAAAGAATTGACAATGTTTGTAGAACTGCAGGAACTTTGTGTGTGGCTGTAATTCGCGAGCAGTATGAGATAGGTGATTTCTTTGCACTTTATTATTCCTTTTGCGAAATTCGTTCCTGTAACGATATGCTTGTAACGACTTCGTTTTGTGTACGTTTTAGGTAGCTCTTGATAAGGACACGAAACCTTGTGTCGAAACGTAGAGTGTATGTAAGAATATTGGACATTAAAGTCAGTTTGGTCAGAGATACAACTCTTTGTTAATTTTTCCACTGACAAAATAAAGATTTTAGCAAAAATACTGCAGTTTATATATACAAAATGATTTACAAAATGATAAACAAGGGAAGTAGAGACAACATTTAGGAACAATTTCGTGTAAATAGAACTAAGATTCAAAGCCTAGAAAAAAAGATTTTTACTAACGCAGCTTTATTGATGCAAAGGCACATGCAGGTTGACAGAATGAACAGTATTGCGTGTAGCGAGAGATTGCGCAGCAATCAGACAAGGACAGATGCATTTTGTTAGACAAGGGCAAATATAGACCGGTAATAGAAAATAATAGAAAACGAATTAGAACGGAATTAAAAATGTTCGACATTATCGACATCGAGGAATTCGGCCTTCACTATAGTATCCCCTTAAATATACCGCGTATCTGTGCCGTGCATACGATATGCAATTGTTTTGATTCCTTCTTGTTTTCCAACCGTTATTGTCGCTGGCAGATTACTTCGTGAAACGTGGATATAAAGTGCGTGGATATAAACTCTTATTATTCTTCGTTATTCTTATATATCTTCTAAAAGTTATAAGGTTTGTTTTTTTGTGTAGTTTTTCCTTAAGTGTGCGTGCTAATGATTGTGTAATTTTTTTTGTCAAACTAGTACGATGGCCAGTGAGCAAAGGTATGAACAACATTTTGATAAGAAATGGGAGGATAGTTTTTTTTGCACTTATTGGCAATCACACGGTGTGTATTTTATGCAATTATCAACCTGCTGTTGTGAAAAAATTTGTCATTGAGAGACATTATGAAAAAACACATTCAAGTAAATATTCAAAATATGAAGGTCAAGAAAAATGTAATTTAATAGAGGGTTTAAAATTAATTTATTCAGGAAAGTTTCAGTTCTAATGATAATTTTAATAATGCTAATTTTTCGGTAAAAGCTGTCACTGCATCATATGCTATTTCGCTTCTTATTGCACAACATTCTAAGCCGTTTATGGAAGGTAATTTTATAAAGGAATGTCTCATCGAGGCAGTAAAATTATTCGGCAATTCATTGACGCTTGCTGAAGCTGTTAGCATTCCTTTAAGTAAAAAGACAGTGGCAGCAAGAATTACTAATATTGCTTGTTCGATAGAAGAAAAATTAAAATTTTTGTTAGCCAGTTGTGCTTATTTTTCATTATGTTTGGATGAAAGCACCGATATTGGACATGTGAGTCAATTGAGTATTTTTGCTCGAATTGTACAAAACGATTTTTCACATGTCGAGGAGCTCTTAGATTTTGTTCCATTACATGACACAACAGGTCTAGATATTTTTAAAGCCGTGGAAAAAACTCTTCAAAAATTGAATACCGATTTTTCGAAATGTTCAGCCATAGTAACAGATGGTGCAAAAGCGATGATAGGTCACAAAATTGGTTTCTTCGGTCAAATAAAGCAGCGCAATTTAAATTTCCCTCTTATTCACTGTATTATTCATCAAGAAGCATTATGTGGGAAAGCAATAAAATTTTCTGCAGCCATGAAAACTGTTACAAAAATCATCAATTCAATAAAAAGCGGCCACACGTTTCTTTCTCATCGAAATTTCAACATTTTCTCGAAGAACATAATGCACTTTATACAGATGTACCCCTACATTGTGAAGTCCGATGGCTCAGTGCTGCAAAATGTTTAGAAAAGTTTTTTGCGATAAGAAAAGAGATCTTCCTTTTCTTGCAAGAAATGTCTAGTGGCAAAGATGATGACATTAAATCTCTCTCCGAAGATACGGAATTTATTTGTGAACTCGCACTTATCACCGATGTACCATCATTTAAATACTTTAAATTTAAAGCTGCAAAGCCCGACCAAACATATGTCAATTAGTTAGTCATATTGACTCATTTCGTAGAAAATTAATTTTATTTAAAAATCATTTAGAAAAAGATGCTCTTTATTTCTATCCCTCTTGCCAGATTCTCTTTGAAGAATACGGCACAAGCTGTAGTTTTAAAAAACATATTCAATTAATTGACTCATTAATAACTCAGTTTGACACGCGTTTAACTGACTTCGAAAGTCTTAGAAAGGACTTAGTTCTGTTCGAAAATTCTCTCACTGCGGAAATTGAAAAACAAAATGTAGAATTTCAAGAGGAACTTTGCGATTTGCAAAATGATCTTTCTAAGCTTAAAAATTTTGGTCTTCGAATTTTTTCCATGTTTGGATCCACATACTTATGTGAATGTTCGTTTTCAAAAATGAAAATCTAGCGGAAACTATTGTCTTAATTATAATTGTATATTCTAACCGTCTATATAACTAACTTTTTAATATTATTCGGGGGACATTACAGCCCCATCATGCTTATAGCACGCGCGACGCTCCTGAGATGACGCGTCACGTAAGTGATCGGCGGCTCGGCCGCTGAGCCTCGAGCCTATATATATATATATATATATATATATATATATATATATATATATATATATATAGATATATATATATATATATATATACAGATATAGGTGTACTAGGTGTATATGGATATATATATAATATATATAATAATATATATATCTATATATATACAGTACCGTCGTCTGTATGTCTGACCGCGAACTACTCATTCGTTAGTGGACCGAATTTTTACCAAAAGTATGTGAAATAGGGGTAGAATTTCCCGGGGGAGTGCCATAAAGTGTATAGTATTTCGCTACCGATTTTTTGGAAACCGATTTTTTTAATTTTTCCAATTTTTCGGGAAATAATTGACCGAATTCGGGAAATAATCGACCAAATTTCAGAGAATTGTATATGAAACAGGGGTAGAATTTACCGGGGAGTGCTATAAAGTGTATAATTTTTCGGTATCGATTTTTTTGTGAGCTGGTTGACAAATTTTTCCTATAAGTTTTTCCACTTTTCGGGAATTAATTGACCAATCTTAAAGAATTGTGTAGGAAGTAGGGGTAGAATTTCTCGGGAAATGCTATAAAGTGTATAATTCTTCGTTACCGATCTTTTTGGAAACCGGTTACAAAATTTTTCTAATTTCTTGGGAAATAATTGACCGAATCTGAAGGGGTAGAAAAAACTAAAGAATGTAATAGAATTAAAAAAATTGCTAAGATATAAAATCTCGAAAACAGCTCCAATTTTTTCACAAATTTTTTACATGTTACCGATGTATATGTTGCAGAGATTTCGTATAATTCATATACTTTTATATATAGATATAAATATAAATAAAATTTATATAATTTTATCTATATATATAAGTACCGTCGTCTGTATGTATGTATTGTATATAGAAAGAGATGGAGAGATGGAAAGAATTTAAGATACATACCTTTTTTCTTTGTCCTCTCTCTCTCTCTCTCTCTCATCTCTCTCTCTCTCTCTCTCTCTCTCTTATAATGTTCTCTTTTTGTCTTGTCCTTGCGATTTGTCTTTGATCGATTGCACAAAAAACTGTATCTTTTCTGTATGCTAACTCTGACACACAAAATATAATCGTTCGTGACAGTCACGAATTGAAGTGACTGGTTTATCAATTACATATAATATGTGAAAGTAGCAACTTATCCTACATATCTTATCTATATATATTTTATTTAAAACTGATCAACCTATGAACGATGTGGTGTGGAAGTCCATCATTTTAATATCTTAATTTTTTTATATAAATAAAAGTGATTAAAAATTACAAATACAGAATGTAAAGGTGATTTGAGTGATGATTGATAAAGGAATTTACAAAAAAAAAGCTTCAGAGCTTTATAGCTTTTAAGCCCGCGCGAAGCGCGGGCTCAAAAGCTAGTCTATATATATAAGTACCGTCGTCTGTATGTATGTCTGACCGCGAACTACTCATTCGTTAGTGGACCGAATTTTTACCAAAAGTATGTGAAATAGGGGTAGAATTTCCCGGGGAGTGCCATAAAGTGTATAGTATTTCGCTACCGATTTTCTGGAAACCGATTTTTTTAATTTTTCCAATTTTTCGGGAAATAATTGACCGAATCTTAAAGAATTTTCCGGGGTAGAATTTTCCGGGAAATGCTATAAAGTATATAGTTTTTCGTTACCCGATCTTTTGGAAACCGGTTTACAAAATTTTTCCAATTTTTCGGAAATTAATTGACCAAATCTTAAAAAAAAAATGAAGTAGGGGTAGAATTTCCCGGGGATTGCCATAAAGTGTATAATTTTCGTTACCAATCTTTGGGGAAATCGGTATCAAAAAATTTTCCAATTTTTCGAACTTAATTGACCGAATCTCAAACAATTGTATATGAAGTAGAGGTAAAATTTTCTGGGGAGTGCTATAAAGTGTATTATTTTTCGTTACCGATCTTTTTGGAAACCGGTTACAAAAATTTTTCCAATTTCTCGGGAAATAATTGACCGAATCTGAAGGGGTAGAAAGAACTAAAGAATGTAATAGAATTAAAAAAATGCTAACAAAAATGGGGTTTCCGATGATGTGTATAAAATTAAATGATATATGACCATATTTATATATTATTTATAAAATTATATGACCATATTTATTAATATATAAAACAGAATAAGTACGGGAGAGAATAGAATGGCAACAGAAAGAACATAACGGAAAAAGAAATAAAGGATCAAGCAAATGTAATAATACGAAAATATAATAGTAAGAATAATAGTAAGAAAAATAACGTAAACTGAAAAAGAAAAGAACAAGTAAGTTTTAATTATACAGTAAATTTTTTGCGATTGTACATACAAGCAAACAAATTTCGGCGTTCAATATTTAGAGAACAAGTAAATTTTAATTATAAAAAAATGCCTCGAAAAAGAAAAGGCGAAAATTTGAGTAAAATGAGTCGTGAAAGCAGCCGTTCAAGACAGAAGCGAAGTCCATCATTTTAATATCGTTAATTTTAAAACAATCGACTTCGAAGCGCGGAACTAGCTCGCGCTGGGCTGGGTTCGAAGGCGGCGCGGAGGAACGGATGCCAGGCGGGGGCGTAGAATGAAGCGTGTCCCCGGAGTAACGAAACAGCAAGAGTTTATTTGATAAGCGCACGGAATATTTACAATGACGTGATGGGTGCACGATACAATAAGACGCGATACGTACAGTGAATCATGTGCTCGCGGTGCGCGTGACGATTCGCTGGGCGCGAGATACAAATCGCGGGACGGTCGGTGTCGTCGCGGGCGCGAGGCGCAGGAGCGGCGATGCGTTCGCGTGGAACGGGTGGCTCGAGAATCGGAAAAAGACGTGAGACCTACCACCGAGAAACGCTCGGTGGAGACAGAGCAACACTCTACCTCTGGCGGCAGGTTTCGGGCGTCTGGAGACGGGGCGGCCCCGGCGAGAAGCGCTCGGTGGAGGCAGAGTAACGCTCTACCCCCGGTCGGGTGGGCCCTGTGGATTGGGAGCTTGTCGTTTTGCCGAGACCGCGCTCGGTTAAGACAGAGAATTGCCAAAGGCGCTCTACCCTGTTTCGGACTTGCTCTTGGAAGAACGGGAAGTCAGGATCGGTACGGTCGGTCGGAGCGTTGATCGGGAAATCGCAATTGTTACTAACAATTTCCCGCTTATATAGCCGTCGCGGCGGTGTAGCGCGATGGTGGGGCAGCGGCGGCGAACGCGAGCGCCGGGGATGGCGCGGCGGGAAACTATGGCGCCCCGACGGCCGTGGTCCGCGTTCGGCGGTCTTCGGGCGCGGTTCGGCACAGCTCGGCGCGTTGAGACGGTTGCCGCGGTAAGTCCGTTCGCGTCATATGCGGCGTTTAAAATGTTGGGCACACCGTGCCCGTTCCTCGCCCGGCGGATTGTTCGACCGGGCGGCGTCGGCGAGGTGTTAGGCCGGAACGATGCATATTCTGGGGGTGCATCGTTACATCACCCCCCTCCTTGACAAAGCGCGAATTCGGCGCTTCTATGGCTGTGGCTTTAATCTCGCGGACGTTTCGCACGGACCGTCGCGTTGAAGCGAATATGCCCACTTTTGCCCCTCGATCGCATCTTATGTTGTCGCGATACGTGAGCGTGGTAATGGGGCACCCAGATTATGGTGTCCGGCTCGACTCCACCGGTATCGGGGGGGGTGCGGCTGGGACCTTCTGCCGCAAGGGCTGGACGTCGGCTGAGGCTGGCGGCGCGGGGATTTTTTGCCGCGGCTGGGTCCGGTGGTCGTGTTTATCGCGGAAGTCGGCGGCGAGCGTCGTCCGAGGCTGGGCGGGTTTGTTGACCGGTGGCCATGCTGTTGCGGTGGTTGGCTTGGTAGCCCCTTCTCGTGCCCGTGAGTCGGGCGTGGTCTGCGTGTGGCCCTCGGATTCTTCCGGCTTAGCGGAGGTGGCGGGGTAGTGGCGGCTCACTCACTCTAGCTTCTGCGCTGTTGCTCGTCCGAGCGTTGTACCGCGCAGCCGACCGCGGGCACGTTTTTTCGTGTCGGCGGTGGCGACTGCCGGTTTGATCTTCTCAGCGAGGGCAGCGGGGGGCGGCGGATCCTTGGTGAATAGTCTCGACCAGGTGGTTCCGAATCCGGGGCAGATCGGGTCGTATTCGACCGGCTCTGCGAGGATCTTGTCTATCTCGGCAAGGATATCGCGCTGGATCGACGATTCGTCTGGTTGGGACGCCATGGCTCGTCTGTGAGCTCTCGTTTTTGGCTCTATTATTTATTCGTTAGTCCTATGATAGAGTGGGGCATTGTTTTGCTTAATTTTCGGCTTCGCTGTCGTCCTCTGAGCTGTCTCCGTGCCGTCGGGGTCGGTGTTGTTTTCTCCGGCGTCGTTTCGGCGTCGCTCTCGCGTCGGTTTTCGGTTGCCGGGGCGGGGGCCGATTTCAAATCTTGAATATGGATA
>JASTWK010001226.1:0-43969 GCA_030770225.1 Temnothorax unifasciatus
TAGTACTCGTATTTAAGAGTAACGGTAATATAAAAATTTGCGGAATTTCAAAATGACGGTCAATCCGCACATTATCATGAATAAACATCCGCTGCATACAATCGACGATATTTTTAATGTCCTGCAAGGTGGTATCGTTCACAGAGCTAGACTTACAGCATGCGTATATGCAATTTGAGGTAGACGAAAGTTGCCGCGATCCGCTAACGATTACTCATAAAGGGTTATTGCGATATACGAAAATTCCAGAAGGTATTGCGCCGGCACCGGCCAACGTACAAAAAAAAATGGATGAATGTCTAGCGGGAATCGATTGTACATGTGCGTTTTTGGATAATATTTATGTAACGGGTCACATCGAAGAAGAACATATGAAAAATTTAGAAGCAGTATGTGCACGTTTGCAGGAGTGCGGTCTGAGAGTAAACAAAGGTAAGTGTAAATTCATGCAAGAAAGACTCGAAGTCCTCGGATATGTCATTGATAAAACTAAACTACATAAGTCAAAATCAAAAGTCGACGCGATGACAAATGCGCCACAGCCGACAAACGCGAAAAAATTAGCTTCGTTCCTAGGATTCATAAATTTCTACGCAAGATTCTTGGAAAACCGATCAGAAAAACTAAAACCACTTTACGATTTAGCAAACCAGCAAGAATTCGCGTGGAATGCCAAGTGTGAAAACGCTTTCAATTGGGTGAAAAACAAACTGATATTGCCGAGAGTATTAGCGTATTACGAACGAACAGATTGTGCTAGCGTGCAATGCGTCGCAGTACGGATTATCCGCGATATTATCACATAAATATAAAGACGGTACAGAAAGGCCGATAGCATATGCTTCACATACGATACCAAAAAAAGAGTTAAGTAGAACGATTCTGGACAAAGAAGTGATGGCTATAGTATTCGGGTTCAAACGTTTTCGAGATTTTGTATTCGGCAAAGAAATAATTTTGCAAACAGACAATCAGGCTTTAAAATTAATTTTGGGGCCGCGAAAGGGAATTCCGCAGACCGCTGACAACAGATTTCAACGTTGAGCATACTACTTAGCGGGGTTTCGATACCAAATCGAGCATATTAGCTTGGCAGCAAACGCGAATTACGACGCTTTGTCGCTACTCCCAATAAAAGACGACGTTGATTTATCCGATCTCGAGACCGAATTTTCAAACGCGTATTTTTTTAACGAAGGTATTAAAACGTTTGCTAGCAAAATGTTAGCATGCGAAAGCTTGCGAGACGAAACAACGAGTAAAGTAATAAAATATACGCAAAGCAAATGGTCAAGTTTAAACGAACTCTCGGATGAGTTGAAGAAGTATCACAGAAAAAGACTTGAATTATTGGTGGATAAAAATTGTTTGTTTTGGGGCCTACGACCCGTTATACCAAATAATATGCGACCGTTAATTTTGCGAGAATTACACGCATCGCATCTAGGCATTGTAAAAATCAGAATGTTTGCACGCTCCTACGTCTAGTGGCCAGAAATCGACCGCGACATTGAATTTACAGTAAACAACTGTAACATTTGCATAATAGAAAAAAAATCTACCAAAAACTCCGCTAACTACATGGCCATGGCCAGATCGCGCATGGAGCCGTATACATTGTGATTTCTTAGGACCTCTATACGGAAATATGTATCTTGTAGTCATAGATGCTCACTCAAAGTGGGTAGAAGTTATTAATTTTAAAAATAATACTAAGGTGTACAGACTGATTGAAGAATTTAAGAATCTATTCGCGAGATATGGGTTACCTCTACACGTGGTAAGTGACGGCGGACCGCAGTTCCGCAGCAACAAATTTCTAGATTTTTTAAAACAAAACGGTGTTAATCATAGTTTCACGCCGCCGTATCATCCCGCGACAAACGGGGCAGCCGAAAATTTCATTGGCACCTTCAAAGATAAGGTGATTAAAATCGTAAAAGGGGGAGAGACGGTCGATACGGCTATAAACAAATTCTTATTCGATTACCGAAGTATAGAACACTGCACGACGGGAAAAATCCCTTATCAATTAATGTTCAAACGCGACATGCGTACACGGTTCGATATGCTTAAGCCGGACGTGTTCGTAAAAGTACAGAAAAGCCATGCGTGCGCAGATAGTTGCAAGCGGAACGCGTCAACTAGATGTAAGGGAGGGCGATGAGGTGTATATAAACGATTATAGAGCGCACTCGGAGAAAAGATGTAAAGGTGAAATTGTGAAGCAGACTTCGCCGTCTACCTTCGTTATGCGCGACGCCAATAACGAAATGCATAAGCGCCATAAAAGTCAGATAGTCAGAGGCGAAAACTCCGGTAGGAAATTACGTCGTTCTCCGTGGTGGAATCAAAACGAAAAAAGGACGGAAGAATTGTGGTGTCTGCGAATGTGGATGTTCGCGCGCACACCATAGGCGTGCGAAGATGTGAGTGGGCCGACGGGCCCAAATCTAGCGAGCAACGATAGCGCGCGGGCGGTTGCGTTACGGCACATGCGATCGGCAGGTCTCGGCCGGATATTGTAAATCTGTGTGTAATAAAATATTGTCCCTAGTAAATACCGGTGTGCGTCGCTTACTGTAATTCCCAAACACCACAATTAAATTGTTTCTTTAAAAAAAATTCCCCAAAATTACCTTATTTTCAGCGTGTGTTACATCAGGTTCTCCTCTTAATATCAGTTACTTAGACGACATTGACTATCAAAACCAGAAAGTTATTTTATCTGTAACTTGTGTAGGGAAAAGAAATAAATGATGGAGAAGGACATTCCAATGGAAAGGATACAAATAAAATATGTACCATAAGTTTCGCATATATCAAATAGGAAATAATTCACTAACTAATTATGCACATTACTTATTTGTTGTCACACAGAAAAGTAAAATCCAATCTGAACAAACATGTTCGAAGAGCATGATTGCATCCAAGCAGAAAGCACATGTCTTGGTGGAATCGGTAATATAAGACTTACTAAAACTTTTAAATCTCTCGAGGCTTAAAATTTGTTTTTACTTGTTTTCACTGTTTATTCGCATCAGATATTTGTTTGCGTAAATCCATTTTATTTTAAATTACATACTGTTAAATTAGAAATAAATATTTAACGTGGGTAAGTATACTTGCCAAAACTGAAAACTAGACACTGGACTATCACATTTCAGTCTCACTAGAATGAAAACTGCGAATACAAATTTCGATAAGTGCGTTTAATATTATTCTTACTTTTTGGTATGCAGTTTCTAATGAAATGGAACGACAATAACATACACGAGTCATTGCTCTATTCCATAAATAAGAAATCTCGCTTTGACTTTTGGGGGTTATGGAAAGTTGGTGAAGGAAACGTAAAGATGTCTATAATCACTGTACCGGGATAATTTCTTTCATTGGAACGGGGATATTCACTGGAGCAGGGTTTACTGGAACAGGGTTGCACTGTATGTGCATTATTCTCTATCTATATATAAAAGATGTTGGGAGAGAGTTTTCAAACACTTGTGTAGAAAATTATATGCGTAGAAAATTCGTTTACATACTTCATCTAATTTTGTATCAAAATTGAATATATTATATACTAATTACAAATTATCATTAAATTACAGAACAAAAAAAAGAGCAAGTTCAACAAAGTGAAAGTTCAACAAAGAAAGGGCCAAGTATCAATGTCAAAAATGCAGTCCCTTGCTTGACCGCAAAGATTGACGTAAGCATTACATGTATACATTTTATACGTATTATATATTTTAATATAGTGATAATTAAACAAGAAATTTCAAACCAATACGTGATAAATACAATTAAATATATCATATTCGGTTAAGCAAGATCTTTAGTGCTAATGTTTCTAGTGTAATATTACATACATCTTCAAGTTTATGCAAAATAGTGATAATTTTTTAAATAATTTAAAAAAACCTCCTGTCTTTTTATGTACAGATAAAGAAAACTAAAACTATCCTTATTATTCTTTTGTGCCGAAATTGTATATTATGATAGTAATAATATTTTGTTTTGCAAAGATCAGTAGTAGTATGCATTATATGTATGTATATGTATTTTGTACATATATTCCAAAAGTGATAATTTTTTCTATAATTAAGGAAGCTAATCGTAATGGTTCCTTCATAAAAGAAAGAGACGGTAATTATATAAAATAACTAACACAGCTCGGATTACTTTGACCTTGACATATGTTGTCAAGGTCACCCTCCTGAGTGACCTTCAGAAGTTTTTAGCCGGCGGTCGTTATTCGTTAAAAAGTTATTAACAAAAAAAGTTTGGAAAATATAGCAGCTATTTTGAGTATTGGAAGGCATAAATGACTAATATATATGTCGAAATAGTTCACGCATACACTTTCCACGCGAAACGAGGTGCATGGGTTCGTGGCGCGCTTTACAAGCTCGTTTAAGTAGAGGTGGTATTAAACAAGATAAGTTAGTTGATCATCTGTGTGAATATTCGTGGCGATATACAATAAACGAGCTTGTAAAGCACGCCACAAACCCATATGGCACCTCGTTTCGCGTGGAAAGTGTATCCAATACTCACATATATTCAATATACAATTTATCAACAATTTACTGCTTTAAATGTTGTTTTGGTAAAGCAGCGACTTTTTCGCGAAATAAAGTATTCTCTGCTTTAACAAAGACTTTAATTTATCAACAATTTACTTCTTTAAATGTTGTGTTTTGGTAAAGCAGCGACTTTTTTGTAAAATAAAGTATTATCTGCTTTAACAAAAAGACTTCAATTTATCAACAATTTTCTGCTTTAAATGTTGTGTTTTGATAAAGCAGCGACTTTCTCGCAAAATAAAGTATTCACTGCATTAACAAAAAGACTTTAATTTATCAACAATTTACTGCTTTAAATGTGTTTTGGTAAAGCAGCGACTTTCTCGCAAAATAAAGTATTCTCTGTTTAAAAAAAAAAACGTAATATTAGTCGTCCATGCCTTCCAATATTGAAAATAGCTGCTATATTTTCCAAACTTTTTTTGTTAGTAACTTTTTAACGAATAACGACCGCCGGCTAAAAACTTCTGAAGGTCACTCAGGAGGGTGACCTTGACAACATATGTCAAGGTCAAAGTAATTCGAGCTGTGTTAGTTATTCTATACAATTACCAAAGAGACAAGCACTTGGAATTAATAAAAAAAACTACGTCAAAGTATTAAAAATAAGGATTCAGAAATTAGGCAACTGACAACCTTAAACATTAAACTACAAAAGTCCGTAATCAACACAACAGAGGCTAGAATGAACTCCATGAAAGAATTAATCGATACAGTAGTCAACGAAGTGGCTGATTTAAAAAGTTTGTGATAATGTTCAAAATTTTTTATGTCTCTTGTTATTATAAATGCCAATACAATATTTTTTGATACGTGTGAATATTACTTTGCAGTATTGATAATGAACGGAGAACGGATTTAGATTTAGAAGGGCGACAAAATCGGGATTGTTATCCTGTGGGATACGTTCGACACACCGATAATGAGGTAAACTTATGTCATCAGTTAAACACAGCATCAAAAATTTCGTACTATTTGAAAAATATTATGGGATAGTAAATAATTTAAATATTACCGTGCAATATATTGGAAATATTTCGAAATATTTCAATGTTATGTGGAATTCTTTATCAATACTTATACAATATTTTATAATCTGTCTGACTTATGTTAAAATACATAATATTACATGCTGATATTTCTTAAATATTCTGAGATTCGGCACCGTATAAGTCGTCCTTCGTGATATCATAAAATGTCTGAATATTATAGATGCATCTTGGAAATGATATCTGGCTACCCGTGCATTTATAGGACACTGCGGTTGTTTCGTAAAAAACAGCCTCAAAATTCGTGAAGTATATGGCAATAGCAATTTTTGGAATTAGAACTCTAAAGGACTCTTTAATATCCGGAAAGGTATCGAATAGAAATATTAAATCAAAACCTAACGAAATACCACGACCTCCTCTCGACAGCAAAAAAAATTGGGGCAATAAAAAGTATGTGAAAGAGTGTATTCTCTCTAAAATGAATTATTTGTGCTGTCACATGAATTTATTAATAACGTTTTTCAGAAATATTACGTTTCTGGATGTTAAGTATCAACAAAACTGAAAAAGAATGTGATCTGCAGGAGATTTGAGTGTCAAAATATATCGCCAGTAAAATTTACGATCTTCGTATAAATCAAACAGAAAAGAAATAGCATCAAAAACCATCACACAAAGGTAAAAGGCCGTTGAATTCCTCATTACCCAAGCAGGAGATCTCTGCACATAACGAACAACCAGAAACCCGGAAGCAGCGCATGAACGCCAAAAAGAAGCAGGCGGTTTTCAATACGATGAGCTTCATAAGGCCGACTCTGACATTTCTCAACATTCAAACACGTCAGAAGAAGAGGAGACAAAAGAATCCAATAGTAGTTTTGAGGACTTACCTATGTAGAGGTCTAATATATCTGAGTCTAAAATATGGATTTGTGTTATTATAATTAAGTTGTTCAGGATAGAAATCAATGTAACATGTAATTTTCATTTCTGTAAGCATTAATTGCCCATTTGTTTCTAAGATTAGTTTACCTTGCATGCAAAGAAAACATGTACGTTTTAGTTTTTGGACTGCAATTTAAATAAATTAATTTTACCTTAATTTGTTATTGAATACGTGCGTGATTAAGTCAATTTACTGTTACATTTACCGCATCAGTATTCAAACAGATACAGTGCTAGTTTACTGAAATAACAGGTTCGGACGCGATAGAATACTAGCATGAATAAATCAGGATTTTCGGATTCAACATGATAGAAGTCGTCAAACAATCAGTATTCAACGAGATACTGTATTACTTCCTCGAAAAAACGAGTTAGGACACGATAGGATACTTGCATACATAAAACAGGATTTTCGGATTTATCATAATATGGGAGATACAATAATCAATATTCAACCAGGTAATTACAAATGCCAGTACAATGCTACTTTATAGAGAAACAGGAATCTTTATTAAGTCGACGCAAATGGCAAGTAACAATAACGCTTAATCACAACGTTTCGACCCGGGGGTTTGGGTCCTTCTTAAGTGTCTTGTAACAAAAAAATCGGTAATGCCGGAATTAGTTAAAATTCTAACAATAATATGACGGAGACAATTAGATGTCCTACCTATAAACTGGCATGGAACTGTCACTCTTACGTAAACATCTCAAGAATACGAAGATTTTGACCGAAAAAGTCACATGTCAAAAGCTAAATAAAAACCTTTCCATTAGTGGTCGTTATCAAGTAAAAAAATAAAAAATAAATAAAAAATAGAGTGATAGGTAGTTACACCCAGCGAGAAATGACCCATCGAATCGACATCAAATTGACGTCGAAAACGTATATCGAAAAGTAATTGAAATATTCATCGATCTCGATGGAAATGTGGTATCACTTTCGATGACTTTTCAATTCAGAATAAATCGATTTCGACTCGATATTGATTACTATTTCCTCACTGCAGCTATTATTAGAAACCATAAAACATGATCTTTTTCTTGTATTATACATTAAAATAAATAAATATATTCACATTCCACTACTTATGTGTTTAATAGTATATCGAAAATATATCAAAAATTATCTATTTATTTCTCCCCAATATCTTTATTAGAAGAGCACAAAACTTACAATAGAAATAATTTTTACAATTAATTTATTTATCTAGGTAGAATTGCACATATATGCACATTTATTATTACAAAAATATATTACTTAAGTCTAGATAGAGTTGCATATATATGTATTTATTATCAAAAACATATATTATTTAAGTCGCTAGATAGAGTTGTACATATATGTATTTATAATCGCAAATATATATTATTTAAGTCTAGATAGAGAATATATATTGCACATATTGTATATTTATTATCACAAAAAAACAGATTTGACAGATTGACTTAGTGCAATTAACATAGATTGATTCAGTGTAATTAAGATTTAGGAAAGTTTGTCATTGAATGAAGTTTGTCATTAATGCATTTTTTTTACAAAGTCAATTTGTTTAAATTAAAAATAAATTATTAAAAGTAAAAGTAAATGGTTATTTTATATCCCAAGTAAATTGCGCCATAACTTGTTCCTAATATACTGATCATATGTACGTCAAAATATAAATAGTCTTGTATGCAAAATGTAAAAAAAGACATAAATTGTAAACAAATTAATATTAGAATTAGTAGAACAGATGTGTATTTAATTTTCTCTCTTTTATGAGTTTATATTTTTGAAATGTTTGACTTTGAGAATAAAATGTCTGTACAAAATCAACATCTCTAACAATAAGTTAAATAACTGTTGAAATAGATATAACATAAACACTTGCTATGTTAAATTTCATAAATAGCATATAATAATTACTGATATACCCTTATGGAAAAATGCACTCAACTTTCGGTGTTAAAAAAAACCGCTAAAAAACACCACAGAAAAACTCTTAAAGTTGGGAGTGATTTCGGACCGCCAATTGAAGGTTAACCATCATTTGAAGGTTAATCTTTAATTGGCGGTTATACCCAATTTTAAGGGTTTTTCTTTGGATGATGGTTAACCTTCAAGTGATAGTTAACCTTTAATTAATGGTTAATCCTTAAAAATGACGGTATAAACCCTAAAAATATGAATCCTCAAATGAAAGTAACAAATATGGCGTCCCAATGAAAATCTCTTAAGGGCTCCGCTCGCTGAACCGGACTCCTCGCCTCGACTCTCCCTCTCGGACGCTAGCTGCCGCAGCTCTCCCTTTCCTGGCAGTGAGCTCTCCCTGGTGATCCGACTCTCGCTCGGTTGGTCTCCAGAACACGTGCCGCAACGATCAATCCGTTAAGAAAGAGGTAACAGACTCGACACGTTCGAAGAAACGCAAGCAAGTGCGGCCATGACACCTAACGAGTGAGGAAAGAGGTGGGGCCGGCAGGGGCTCTTTGAGAGTGGCAACTCGCGCATCGCGCCATCTAATATGAAACGATCGGGCGTTGTAAAACGCGAAAAGAATTCGAGCGCAATATCTGAACAAATTATTTAATTTTTAATAAGTCCAATTATTAATATTTATTTTCATAATTAAACTTATTTTTTATTTTGATAAATGTAAATACCTTATTGTATTAATAATTAATATTAATAATTTATTAATTAGTTGCTTAATTTAACTTCTTATTTAATAAATGAGCGGATGTAGTACTGAAAATGTACCTGTTATATGATATTTTAATTTTCAAAATTGTCAAATTACAAACAGGAATTTTGTTGTGACTTTTACAGTTATAAAGTAACTAGAAATGGAAGCCTAAAAAAATTAATATTGTAATGCAATTATTATAATGTTCAAATTATAAAATATTTACATTATCCATGTCTGCCAATACAATATAATTTTTTATTCATATTGTATTTTATATAATGGCAAGTTATTATATATTTGACAGGCAAATCAAAATAGCTTCAAATCGATATCGAAATGATGAAATATCGATGTCTTAACAAAAAATACATAATTTGCCTGTTTACAGTCTGGCGCGATGAATGTATGTCACAAATAATCTCTTCTTTTAAAAAATGTCATAAAGCACAAACATCGAAATAAGCTTCAAATTTCGAGCATTATTTCGATATGGATGTAATATCGATGATTTCGACGTCAATTTGACGTCGATTCGATAGGTCATTTCTCGCTGGGCATGTTCGGTGTCGTAGAGACCTTTGATGAGAATTTTATAATTTTAAGATGCGCAATACATAAAGAACGGTTAAACGGGGTCACAACAATTCCTTCCCTGACAACTTAATCAGTAGACGAATCAATGCTAGATTAAAACAACTCCGTCACCCTCGCGACAACGATGACAAAGGACGCATCGATACTTTCGATGCTCGGAGATACCTAGCCATACCTTTTGTCAAGGGTCTCAGCGAGGATATACGCGATTCACATTGAATAAAGTGGGTTTCGATACGGTATACACCATTCCGAAGAAGCTCGATGTAATAATCAAAAAAGGAAAGGATACACTCGATAAGGGCCGTGAAACTGGGCTTGTATATAGAATGAATTGCGGTAATTGTGACGCGTCTTACATCGGGCAGACGAAAAGACATTTGCAAACACGTATTAAGGAGCACCGGAACGATATTAGGAAGGATGACGGATGCCGTTCGGTAGTAAGCGAGCACCGTATATCTTGTCGGCACGACTTTAAATGGTCTGATGTAGACAAACTGCATAGAGAAAAGAATGTCAGGAAGCTAATCACTGGATACGGCCTGTATTACGAGCATGAATTAGGTGTTAATAAATTTTTTTCGTTTTTTACGTTTACATATATTACGTTTTATTCTTAGCCGACGTTTCGACCTTACTTGGTCTTCCTCAAGGCAAATATCATTAAAATCTATTGGAGTTCACATAAGAAAAAACATTAAATTTAAATAGTCATCGTCGGTGATGCGAAACATATGTAATGTCAATGTCGCGTCGCGCTCAAAATACATTGTCGTTAGGTGCACAATACAAGTTGCAGATTGCATTCTTACAGTTTTTTACATTCGTCCGTTATCTCCCTCGCATACGCAGTCATCCGTAAGCACGAATTGTATCTTGTCTGTGTTCCTCTCGAGGTTCTGGATGCATACACGCAGCGTCTATGTTTATCGTTGTTCGTCATGTTTCATGGGAGTGAATTCGACTTTTATTCACGCGGCCAATCTTAGTGGCAGCTATATTTCAGATGGAAGTAGTCAATTATATGGATGGTATTATAATTAAGCGATGATGACTTACATAAGTGGTCGCGATGACGGTTCTTATGTTTTAACGAGCGTATTTTCAAACCCGTGTGTTTCGTACCGAGGACGTACTGCTAATGCGAGGGCTGAGCGTGTGGTAGGCTCGGCATATGTTTATGTTTATACTTAGATAGTTCGCTTAAAACGTCAGAATATGCCCCGTCCAGCGATTCGGTATCTTTATTTAAGTTGATTCCGTTGGTCTGTTCCTTTATGTGGATCATCTCAGAAATGATTCTTTTTTGATAATTATCCTCATGATCTAGGATCCGTGTGTTCTCCCAGTTAAATGAATGATTAAAAGCATTGATGTGTTCCGAGACTACCGAATGTTTGGACGGGTCTAAATTGACATTATATTTGTGCTCCCTTAGTCTGGTATTTAGCTGTCTTTTGTCTGGCCCACGTATGACGCATTGCAATCTTTGCAGCATATTTTATAAATAACGTTATTGTTCTTAAAGTGGGGGTTTCTGTCCTTTTGGACCCTAACTAAATTGTTCAATTTGTTAATTATTCTGTAACCTATGGACAAATTCTTTTTATCGATCGATGCCGCGATTATCTCCGAAGCAGACTTTAAGTACGGAAGGGCGATGTATTTCTTTTTTTCCCCTGTGCCATCGCTTTCATCCCCATTGCTCTCATCCGCCGTCTTCCGTTTATTGAACTGAAGTTTTTTAATTCTCAGATTAATTTGTCTGAATATTAGGTCCACCGGATACCCGTTATCCAACAAAATGTCAACAATAAACGTTAGATTTTTTTCGAAAAACTGGACAGAGTTTCGTGGACAGAGCCATGCTACTCTCTCATCCTCAGTTTTTCGAAAAAAATCTAACGTTTATTGTTGACATTTTGTTGGACAACGGGTATCCGGTGGACCTAATATTCAGACAAATTAATCTGAGAATTAAAAAACTTCAGTTCAATAAACGGAAGACGGCGGATGAGAGCAATGGGGATGAAAGCGATGGCACAGGGGAAAAAAAGAAATACATCGCCCTTCCGTACTTAAAGTCTGCTTCGGAGATAATCGCGGCATCGATCGATAAAAAAGAATTTGTCCATAGGTTACAGAATAATTAACAAATTGAACAATTTAGTTAGGGTCCAAAAGGACAGAAACCCCCACTTTAAGAACAATAACGTTATTTATAAAATATGCTGCAAAGATTGCAATGCGTCATACGTGGGCCAGACAAAAAGACAGCTAAATACCAGACTAAGGGAGCACAAATATAATGTCAATTTAGACCCGTCCAAACATTCGGTAGTCTCGGAACACATCAATGCTTTTAATCATTCATTTAACTGGGAGAACACACGGATCCTAGATCATGAGGATAATTATCAAAAAAGAATCATTTCTGAGATGATCCACATAAAGGAACAGACCAACGGAATCAACTTAAATAAAGATACCGAATCGCTGGACGGGGCATATTCTGACGTTTTAAGCGAACTATCTAAGTATAAACATAAACATATGCCGAGCCTACCACACGCTCAGCCTACCCTCGCATTAGCAGTACGTCCTCGGTACGAAACACACGGGTTTGAAAATACGCTCGTTAAAACATAAGAACCGTCATCGCGACCACTTATGTAAGTCATCATCGCTTAATTATAATACCATCCATATAATTGACTACTTCCATCTGAAATATAGCTGCCACTAAGATTGGCCGCGTGAATAAAAGTCGAATTCACTCCCATGAAACATGACGAACAACGATAAACATAGACGCTGCGTGTATGCATCCAGAACCTCGAGAGGAACACAGACAAGATACAATTCGTGCTTACGGATGACTGCGTATGCGAGGGAGATAACGGACGAATGTAAAAAACTGTAAGAATGCAATCTGCAACTTGTATTGTGCACCTAACGACAATGTATTTTGAGCGCGACGCGACATTGACATTACATATGTTTCGCATCACCGACGATGACTATTTAAATTTAATGTTTTTTCTTATGTGAGCTCCAATAGATTTTAATGATATTTGCCTTGAGGAAGACCAAGTAAGGTCGAAACGTCGGCTAAGAATAAAACGTAATATATGTAAACGTAAAAAACGAAAAAAATTTATTAACACCTAATTCATGCTCGTAATACAGGCCGTATCCAGTGATTAGCTTTTGCTTCAAACGAGCGGCAATAACATTATTATATTAATGTCAGGAAGCGTGAAATAGCGGAGATGTTCTTTATCAAAAATCAAGCGAATACCATCAACCTGCAAAAAGATACCGAAAATTTAAATCCAATATACGACAAAGTCATCTCTTGTATATAAACCCGCTATGTTTACTCTTCTAACCTTATAACAATGAACATCTTGTAATCGCGACAGTCGCTTGCTTGCTCCCGACCGTTCGTCATGCCGAGTGACTCCGTTTAACCGTTCTTTATGCATTGCGCATCTTAAAATTATGAAATTCTCATCAAAGGTCTCTACGACACCGAACATGTAACAACCTATCACTCTATTTTTTGCTGCATATTATTTATTATTTTATTATTTTGTGCTCAGTATAATTATTCAAAAATGAGTAATCTTTAACAATTAATTTATAATTTTTATTTGGTATGACGCAGTGGACACGTTGAGTCTAGGTATTCTTTTCGTTCTTTTCGTTTGATCATACCGACCTGTCAAAAATTCGGCGGCAATTTCATAAATTTTTTTGTCCCAATACTTGACGTATTGGGACGGGGCAAAAATTTTGCAGTCCTCATTGGAACAAAAAAAATTATGAAATTCCTGCCGAATTTTTGACAGAACGATCAAACGAAAAGAATACTTCAGACTCAACGTGTCCACTGCGTCATACCAAGTAAAAATTATAAATTAATTGTTAAAGATTACTCATTTTCGAATAATTATACTAAGCACAAAATAATAAATAATATGTTCTTAAATAAATATACTTATTGAATTAAATTTCCTCATAAATCTATTTTTTTCGCCTTTTCCACACTGTTGATCGCAATTGTCGTGTGCTATGCCGAGATCTTCATCATAGTAACGTCAATCACTAAAAAAAAGTACATTTAAATCGATTCAGAATTGTCTGAAACGCGTTTTTAACTACACTTTTGTGAGTCAAATATTACTACTGCCTCACAAAAAAATTTATAAAAAATTCCCAAAAATTTTGCGCAACTTCGGACCAGGCTTAAAATTTTTCTAATACTCCCTAGAATATTCCCTATAAATTTCAAAAAAATAGAAAATGGGGTTTTCAAGATATTCAAATTTTTGTGTTTTTTTACTTTATTAGTTTGAAATTATTATTATAAAAATTTGGAGTAATTTTTTTTTTAAACTATGATCTAAATAGCGTATTTTATGTTCAATGAATTTTTTTCTTAGACGTTGTCTAATAGGCAAAAAAATTCATTAAAAATTTTGCAGTCCTCATTTTGCGCAGGCTCTATTTCGGAAACGCTACATTTATTATATAAACGATCTTACATGGGTATAGTACTCGTAAAGACCTGTTAAAAAACAAGCAGCCATCAAAAATAAAAAGGTCGAAGTTTGACCCCTTGCGAATTGGCGTGGAATGCCCCATATGCACATGAACTCTCGACTTCTGAGCACCGGAGTTAAAATAAAATAAAAAGGCACGGCGGAATGTAACGCTAACACACCGATGAATTTAAACGGGCAGGAGCGACACGCGAGAGATGTTTACACGTCGACGTCTCGTGAGCGAATCTATGTCTAGTCTAGTTTAACGGTAGTGGAGCCCCCCGCAGGGAGGCGGAACCTACTACCTTCACGCATACACTTTCCACGTGAAACAAGGTACCACATGGGTTTACAACTTTTCACGCATGAAAAGTTCATGCATGTACTTTGAAGGCACACTATGTGTCTAGTTTAATAATAGTGGAGCCCCCCGCAGGGGGGTGGAACCTACTGCTTCCACGCATACACTTTCCACGTGAAACAAGGTACCACATGGGTTTACAACTTTTCACGCATAAAAAGTTCACGCGTGTACTTTGCAAGGCACACTATGTGTCTAGTTTATTGCTGTTCATGAAATGTGATACTAATTAAATGTAAAAATAATTTTTTATGATGATATTTTGTAATAAAAATTTATAAGATGTAATTCATTATAATGATATTGTGTAATATAAATTGTATAATGTAATTTCGAAGTTAATTATTGTCACAGGTATTCTTGTAGGAGTGATTTTTGTACGATACATTATAGCAAGGAAATATTTTTAAACTGACAAGGGGACCTTCAGGCTAACGGATTTTTTTTTTGTACTTACTGTACTTGAGGGTCATCACCCAGACATCAATTTCCCAAAGCATTAAGGCGCGTTTTTCAGAAAAACTCGAGATAATCGACTTTGAAGAATTCCGAGCGCGCTATGTACACAGAATTTTAATTTTATTGTAAAATTTATTAATCCATGCTAATTAACAGATATTTAATCATCGTTTTCAATGAAAAACTTACATTTTCTTATTTTGAATTGCTTGAAAAATCGTACTTTGTGTTCAAGTAATTTTAAAATTCAAATATTTATAATAAATTAAAATTTTGGTACAAAAATGAAAAACGTCAGGTACGAAATAAAATACTTTCATATTTTTGAAAATTACGAGAAAATACAGCGCAAAAATGATATATAGTATACAGTCGTTTTACACGACAATATTGCACGAACCAGGATGATATTTATCGTAAAAGCAAGGGAAGTAGTAAGTTTCACGGCATCTAGCACATCGTATGAACGCAGATATTTTACAGGAGCAAGGTTTTTTAAAATTTCTGTTGGAAAACACACTTCATTGACGTTCATATAAATGTCTCTGTCACAAAGACTTGAAGCGATCCACGCTATCGAATCATGTTCTTAAAGATTGGAGAGAACAGCTGGTGATGTACAATAGATTTAATTTTAATGCAATCTTCATGATTCGATACGCGTGGTTCGCTTCAAGCCTTTGTGATGACAGAGACATTTTTATGAACGTCAATGAAGCGTGTTTTCTAACAGAAAACACAGAATTTTAAAAAAACCTTGCTTCTGTAAAATATCTGCGTTCATACGATGTGCTAGATGCCGTGAAACTTACTGTTTTCCTTGCTTTTACGATAAATATCATCCTGGTTCATGCAATATTGACGTGTAAAACGACTGTATACTATATATTTCATATCATATAATTCACTTTTAAAAATTAAACAATATTTTTATTAATATCATTTTTGCGCTGTATTTTCTCGTAATTTTCAAAAATATAAAAGTATTTTATTTCCTACCTGACGTTTTTCATTTTTGTACCAAAATTTTAATTTATGTATTATAAATATTCGAATTTTAAAATTACTTGAACACAAAGTACGATTTTTCAAGCAATTCAAAATAAGAAAATGTAAGTTTTTCATTGAAAACGATGATTAAATATCTGTTAATTAGCATGGATTGATAAATTTTACATTAAAATAAGATTCGGTGTACATAGCGCGCTCGGAATTCTTCAAAGTCGATTATCTCGAGTTTTTCTGAAAAGCGCGCCTTAATGCTTTGGGAAATTGATGTCTGGGTGATGACCCTCAAGTACAATAAGTACAAAAAAAAAAAAAAAAAATTCGTTAGCTTGAAGGTTCCCCTTGTGAGACATTTTCGACTGAGATATTTTTGGACTGAGACATTTTGTTCTGAAAATTTTTTTTCGAGACTTTTTTGTATGAGATTATTTATGAGTCATTTTGACTGGGAACCGTAAAAAACCATACATGCCTGCACAAATGGGCAATCCATCATACTGACCTGTATGTCGCTGCAACACTTACATATTTTTTCACATAAATATATATTTTAGAATTAATTAAAAAAATGAGCTATCTGATTCTGTAGAATAATACTGTAACTCACTATTCTACAATAGTACTGAAATAACACTTTATTTTGACTTTAACCCTTTGTAACTCCTGATGACATTACTGTTACAAACCGGCAAAGTTTCCATCAACATTCTAAATCATGAATTTATATGTTGTAAATCAATTTAAAATAGTTGTCATGAGTTACAAAGGGTTAAATGCGGTAGATACCACCTAAACGGTCGATTATTATAAATCTTGTCCATTATGACTTTTGATCAACATTACACATACTATCTATGGTAAATATACGAATAGGGAACCTACATCCGATGACCTAGACCTTGACATATGTTGTTAAGGACATGGCCCTGAGTAACTTTTCCTTATAACCTAATCGTTGCTCATTATTTACTTAAAAGTTATGAACAAGAAAGTTTGAGAAATATAACAGTTTGTGTCAATACTAAGGGCTACTTTGACCAAACTCCGATTAACTTAATCGTTGATTAGTCCATTGGAAATGACTAATCGCATTTGCTCATTAAGCAGATTGACAAATGCGATTGGTCATTTCCAGTGGACTAATCAACAATTAAGTTAATCGGAGTTTGGTCGAAATGGCCCTAAGGGAAGTAATTTGCTGATATGTGTGTATAGACAGTATACATGTAGGCGGGAGTGGGTGGAGTGGACCTCACTTTGTGTGGAAAGTTGAAAACCGTAACCGTACAATGATAGACCTCGTTTCGCCCTATGAGGAGGGATGGGGTAGGATGGGGTAGACCTTGCATGCTTTGCGTAGATGGTTCTCTGGACAGCATTGTATTTTCCACACAAAGTGAGATCCACCCCACCCCACCCCTGCCTGCGGGGGAGGGGAGGTAGCCCCTCCTCCGCCTACACGTGTACTGTCTATACACATATATTAGCAAATTACTTTTTTTAGTACTGACACAAACTTGTACATTTCTCAAATTTTTTTTGTTCATAATCATAACTTTTAAATAAACAATTACCAACGATTTAGTTATAAGGAAAAGTTACTCAGGGTCATGTCCTTAATAACATATGTCAAGATCAAGGTCATCGGAGATGAGTCTTCTATTCGGTATATTTACCCTATCTATTTCCGAAGTTTCAGCCAATTTCACCAAAATCCAATTTCCAAAAGAACCTTGTGGAATTCTTTGTAAAAACGAAACTTACCATGAATCTACATAATAAAAAGATTTAAAAAGTTTCACGTTTATGATTGAAAGGAGAGAAGAGGAATCTGTCAACTATCTAAGGAATCTAATCAACTGTTTAAGATATACAGGACGCTTTTTCAAGATCTATTGGAAGATTATTTTTGCACTCCTCTGGGCGCTCTTTCTTTTACCTTTTCCCCTGATTTATGATTATTCGGTATTCTTTTCCTATTTCCTGTATATTTTAATTTCTTTAACTTTTAATTTAAATTTTTTAAGATTTTCTAGAATTTTTAGTAAAAATAACTAAAATTTATCCCTAGATTTTACCTCTAATGATATAAATCAACATATCTCTTCTAATTTTCTATTTTATTGTAAAATCCGAGTTCTAGTTCGCGGCCTTTGTTGGAAAAAGAAAGAAAAACTTACAATTATAGTTTATATTTTGTCATAACAATATATAATTTAATAACTATTGTAGGAAGTTAAGTGCGCATATGTAATATTACTGATGGGTGGTTACTGGGTGACTGATTGCTTCCCCATGGCAGTGACATCGCTCATCCCTGTAGTCATGTTTCCGGTTTTGGGTATACTCAATACGGCGGATACATGCGCTTGTTATATGAACGACACAATAATGGTGTTCATCGGCGGTCTGATCCTCGCTATTGCCATCGAGCACAGCAATCTCCACCTTAGGATTGCCCTCGGAGTTATGAAGATGGTTGGTTGCAGCCATGCGAGATTGCTCGGTGGTCTGTGCGTAGTCACGACCTTTATATCAATGTGGGTGTCAAATACCGCGGCCACTGCTATGATGGTGCCCATAATATTTGCTGTTTTACGCGAGTTGGAACAAGTAAATTATTTTTCTAGTTTAGTATTTAATACTATCATACATTTGCACGTACACGTACGCACATCAGAAAAAATAAATGTAATATATACAACTATTTTTATTTTATTACTCAAATATTATAATTAATTTTTTTACACTGAGAAAAAAATCCAGACTTTTTCCGATCAAAATAATCGGATAGTCCCTACAAAAATTAACAGACAAATATTTCCAATCTTTTCGATCGGAAAAGAAAGCTGATCAGATCGAAATTATATCCGACCAAAGACATCCAATTCCAGAATTCCGATTAAAGAACATCCAATCCAAAAATTTTGATTGAAAAACATCCGATCCAAAAAATCCGTTTGTTAATTTGAGACGGATAATCCGAGTATATCTTATTCGATTATATTTTATCCCGAATATGGCTGATGACAAAGAACGAGACGTCTGTTATAGTCGTGGATGTAAAGCAAAAAAGAGAAAAACGTAAATTGTTATAGACTATCATACAACAGCCTTTTACGAATTACATTTTTCTTTACTGCCTTACTTTACGTCCATGACTACCACAGACGTCTCTGGCATAGCCTATGCATACGAGAAACATATATCATATATGTGTTACTTGTATGCATGTTTGGGATAAGATAAAACTGCACAAGAAAAGTTTATTATTGTTGACTAAAATTGGCAATATGTCCTAAGAAATGTTACGACGTTTCGACTCTTCGGATTGGGTCCTTTTCAAGCATCTAGATAATAAACAATTTGGTGTAAATTTGGTCGATAAGATAAAATACATGGTCAATAAATGATAAAATAGATACCTGGTAGATTGAACATTGTCGCGAGCCTAACACATCTGTATATTTACGAAGATTTTACCGAAAATAGTCATAAAATTATAGCTGGAAGAACAATAGTCAATAATCAATGTTAACGTAAACCAATGAATATGCATATGTACATTGAAGAGAAGCGGCGATACATGCATAAGTCCGCGACATCAGAGAATGCGTTTCATGAGGAGAGTGTGGCGAGTACGGCCTCCTTCAAGAAACGGAGCCCGACAGAACCGCGGAGCGCCCACAACATGTGCTTACATGTCCGCGTTCAAAGACGTACTAATTGTTTTTCAGACGTACACTATAGGTCATCGCTCAAAACATGCGACATACACGTGATATTTACACCGATGAAATAACTTTGTCATAGATTGGATTCAAGTTTTCCGTGTCCTTTTTTAAATTGATCGTATTAGGGTGTTTTTTAATCAGAAACATCTCAATCTCTCTCTTTTTGATGTTTTTTTCCTTATGGAGTATGTTAGTTTCCGCCCATTTAAAATTGTGACCAAACTGCACTCGATGT
Source organism: Temnothorax unifasciatus (assembly GCA_030770225.1). Taxonomy (NCBI): domain Eukaryota; kingdom Metazoa; phylum Arthropoda; class Insecta; order Hymenoptera; family Formicidae; genus Temnothorax; species Temnothorax unifasciatus. Next base: position 20,140 of record JASTWK010001226.1, read on the forward strand.
TTGCTCACAACTGAGTGACTGCTGTCATGTTTTTTGATGTCTTTTTGATGTTCGTTGACGCGTGTTGATAGATGACGCTTGGTCTGACCTATATATACAGCATCGCAGTCGCCACACTCTATCTCATATACTAACTCGGTCTCGTTCTCCCTGACAAGCCTATCCTTTCCACTCCTTATGATACACTCGAGTTTTTTCGGAATAGTATATACGGTGTCGAGGTGGACTGTATCGAAAATGCGTCGGCTATCCTCGCCTACACCCTTCACGTATGGTAATGTAATGCACCGTCGCGCATCAAACATGTTCTGGTTCTGTCCGCCCCCTCACTCATATTCGCGAGTGTTTTACGCCTAGCTTTAATTCTTTTGTCAATAATTCTGGTGGGAAAAGAGTTGTTTAATAAAATTTCTCTGACTATCTTTATGTTGGTTTCATGGAAGCGATTGTCTGACAATAGGATTGCTCGGTCTATTAGGCTAGTCATTGTATTAATTTTATACTGTAAGGACTAAAAGGACACGGAAAACTTGAATCCAATCTATGAAAAAGTTATTTCATTGGTGTAAATATCACGTGTATGTCGCATGTTTTGAGCGATGACCTATAGTGTACGTCTGAAAAACAATTAGTACGTCTTTGAACGCGGACATGTAAGCACACGTTGTGGGCGCTCCGCGGTTCTGTCGGGCTCCGTTTCTTGAGGCCGTACTCGCCACACTCCCCTCATGAAACGCATTCTCTGATGTCGCGGACTTATGCATGTAAAGTATCGCCGCTTCTCTTCGATGTACATATGCATATTCATTGGTTTATGTTAACATTGATTATTGACTATTGTTCTTCCAGCGATAATTTTATGACTATTTCCGGTAAAATCTTTGTAAATATACAGATGTGTTAGGCTCGTGACAATGTTCAATCTACCGGGTATCTATTTTATCATTTATTGACCATGTATTTTATCTTATCGACCAAATTTACACCAAATTGTTTATTATCTAGATGTTTGAAAAGGACCCAATCCAAATGGTCGAAACGTCGTAACGTTTCTTAGGACATATTGCCAATTGTAGTCGAAAGTAATAAACTTTTCTTGTTCAATTGTCATTGACGGAACAAACAACCAATTTCTATTAAAACTGCACACTTGCACAATTTCACACAACCGGCTCAACACGCACATACGTAGCTGTAACGATTCTGGTCAAAAAGCACGCGAGCGCGAGGCACATACGAGACTTGTCAGGCACGAGCAGGCACAAGAACAAGGCAAACGGCAAGCATACCGGAGACGGCGGAAACAAAGCTCAAGCCGTGTATTACGCGTGCGCTCTAAATGATATCGGATAAAATATTCAGTTCACTGACATCATCGGATAACTTTTCATAGCATATCACTCGATTTTATCGGCTATTATATTTCATCGGCTATTTTTTGATTGGATATAACATATATTACATCGGACATTAGGCTTAATTGGATGAAATAGTTTGTTTTTTTCCGATGAAATTAATGTCTGATATTAATCCGATGAAATTTGAACCAAATAAACGGCAACTCATTTTCCATTCACATATTATCGGAAATTACATTTCATTGGATAAAGGCATGCATTACTTCATCGGACAGCTCCAAATCCGTTTGAAATAGATCGGACAAAGTAGTTGAACGTTTTTTTCCGATTACAGTTGCTGGACATTTTTCGCAGTGTACGGTAAAACTCCTGTTTAGAGGAGGCAGCTATTATAACCTTAATTGATACATTTTATAAAGATCAATCTCCTGAGTAACCTTCAGAAGGTTTTAGCTGTCGCTCGTTCTTTATTAAAAAGTTATCAACAAAAGCGTTTTATATAACAGTTATTTTGAGTATTGAAAGGCATGAACTAATATGTATGTGGAAATATATATATTTTTTAAAATTAAAGATAATGATTTCCTTCTCTGGGCACATGGATTTGCATTCATATATATCCCTTACGGAAAAAACTACAGCGGATTACAGAAAATTATATTACAGGAACTACATAAAAGTATTACACGAAATTACAGACTGAAGTATTGTAATATACTGTAATATTTTCGTACTATACGCTCGGATTACAGGAAAATATTACAGGATTATAGGGCTACAAGATTGCAGTCCTTTTAATACTAGAGGACACTGATTTCTGATATTCACCCGGCATAAAAAAAAATTACTTTTTTCAAAATTTTATTACTATTTTATAACTAAATTTGTTTCTTAAGATGCAGTCTATGATTATAAATATTTTCTTGTATTTGAAAAACACACTTACCTTGGTGGGATTCGAACTCGGGACCTCGGGACCTCTGGATCGTGAGCCAACTGCCTTACGTGGTAGACTACTTCTTAATTTGATGTAAGTGTTATATATAGTCTACATATGTCATAACCAGCGCAAATATATAATTTTTTCAAAAATCATCTTAAGAAACAAATTCAGTTTAAAAAGAGTAATAAAATTTTGAATTGGATATATGATATAATATTTCTTAATGTCGGGCGAATGTCAGAAACCAATGCCGACTCATTATGAAATTATTTATAAAATATGAAATTAAAAAATAATAAAATGTGGTTAAAAAGTGATACATTAAATCTAATAAATTTCAAACAATATTTATAGAAATAATTTATATACAGCTGCATTGAAGTAAAAGTATACTATATATGGAGGTGGAGGGGTAAAAACCACAGTGGTGTAACTCAAATTTTTAAAAATATTTTCTCGTGTGCATAGATGCAATCTGTACAATATATAAATTGCATCCATGCACACGAAAAAATATTTTTAAAAATTTGACTTACACCACTGTGATTTTTACCCCTCCATATATGATAAGACTATTTCAAATTTTATGGATTACTGATAGCATTACGTTTAATACACGCGTGTAGTAGTGTATTACACATTTGTAGATTACATGTGTAGTCTACTACACAAGTTACTTACCACACGTGTAGTATATTACACATATAATGGATTACACGTGTAGTCTACTACACAAGTCACTTACCACACGTGTAGTATATTACATATATAGTGGATTACACGTGTAGTGGATTTCATACTTCATGATTAGACGTGTATTCCATATTACAGGGATTTCACGCACTAAGTAATTACAGCGTGTAATAACTACAGATTATTGTGTTCCTTCCTGTGATAACTACAGGAAGTCCTGTAGTAACTACACAAGTGTAATATTTACTGGCTGTAGTTTCTTTCCGTAAGAGATGTGTTACTGTACTTGTTTAACCATATCCTTTAGCCTGTTTCTTCAGTCCTTCCCTCTCCTTTCTTTTGTTACACAACTGCAACATACAATCTATTCCTTCTCCCTCTTCTACCATTATCGATTCTTCAGTCTTAATTGTTCTGGATTCTAGGCATTCCCTCAGTATATGTTGCTAGGATTCCTCCTCCTCTCCACATACTCTGAACGTTTTCCTGCTCCCTTCCTCCCAGTATCTATTCTCTTTCAATTCGTTTCTGCATCTGAATCTTGCGATAATTTTTATCTTTTTACCTTTTCCTTTCTAATCCAAATATTTCGCTCTTCCCTCTGTCTTCCATCTTTTGTATTCTTTCTTGATTCTTCTATCGTTTTTTTTCTTTCCTCTAATTTTTTCTCCTTGTAGGTGTTAATCCATTCTTCCACCGTGTTTATTCCTAATTCTTCTCTTGCCTCTCTTGTACATTCCCAGTGAAAACAGCCCAGTCAAAATGACGTCAATATGACATCAAAATTATTGTTTGTCGTCATTGCGTCAAACAAAAGAATTGATCAATATGACGAAAAATTGACATCATGTAAATTCGCGTTGTGCGCGATGAAACATCATAGAAAAAGGTGGAAGTGAATTTTTAGATGATATAATTGAGTGTTATGTGGGAAAAACTCGATTAATCACGTTGACATCAAAATGATTGCATTATGATGAGACAATTTGATATACTCAGTTATTTTTTTAAAAGGGATCTCAAGCGTTGTTTTATAGTGTGTATTATGATTTACATATATTTCGAACGTTTGGAGCTTCCATGATCGCGTTTATTGTGGTATTATTGAAGACCACATAAAGATCTTCAATAATATAAAAAATTTCTCATATTTTTTCAGAAATTTTGCAAAAATTGGGACTTATAAAAAATTCTAAAAAAAAATATAAAACTAGCTTGATACCCGTGCTTTGCTACGGTGACACACATTTTACCCCTTTTCATCCCGTTAGGAGTCGAATTTCTAAAAATCCTTTCTTGGTGGGTGCTTACGTCATGGAAGGAATATACTCTCCAAATTTCATGTTTCTAGGTTTAAGGGTTTAGGCTGGACGTTGATGAGTCAGTCGGAACATTTGATTATATATATATACACACACACACACACACACACACACGCACACGCGCACGCGCACGCGCACGCTCACACACACTCGCTCACACACACTCGCTCACACACACTCGCTCAAACACACTCGCTCACACACACTCGCTCACACACACTCGCTCACACACACTCGCTCACACACACTCGCTCACACACACTCGCTCACACACACTCGCTCACACACACTCGCTCACACACACTCGCTCACACACCCACACCTCGCTCACACACACTCGCTCACACACACTCGCTCACACACACTCGCTCACACACACTCGCTCACACACACTCGCTCACACACACACGCTCACACACACACGCTCACACACACACGCTCACACACACACACACACTCGCTCACTCACACACACACACACTCGCTCACTCACACACACACACACACACACACACACACACACACACACACACACACACTCGCTCACTCGCTCACTCACACACTCACACACACACACACACACACACACACACACACACACACACACACACACACACACACACACACACACACACACACACACACACACACACACACACACACACACACACACACACACACGCACGCACACACACACACACACACACACACACACACACACACACACACACACACACACACACACATATATATATATATATATATATACATATATAGATAGATAGATAGATAGAAGATAGATAAATAATTAAGACAAAATCTTGAATTATGTTTTTAAGCATTTGTATAAACCTTTGTAACCAAATCGATATCTCATACAGATATTGAAAAAGTCGTGAAAACACATTTTAGCCTCTTCGAATTTCTAAAAATCTCTTCTTAGTGGGTGCTTACGTCATGAAAGGAATATACTCTTCAAATTTCATGTTTCTAGGTTTAAGGGTTTGGGCTGGGCGTTGATGAGTCAATCGGGACATTGAATTATATATATTGTCACGTCTTTTTCGCGCCCGAGGCGCACGACAGATCAAAAAAAGAAAAGGAGAGAACGGGCCTCTCCGACGGTTCTCTCGCACATCCGACACTTCACTAACCGAAGTTTATTGCTGGGCGCCAGACGCGTAAATTCGCGTCCACTAACGTACGCCAAAATCGCGCGAAAAAAAACCAAGGAGGAACGCAAAATGTAATGTTGTAGGTGTGCGAGCAATCGGCCAGCTCGAATTACGGCTATAGGCGGGGTGGATGAAGGGCAGTGCGATATACGGCGGGGTGAATACATAAATCACTAACTCAGGCAGTTAACAAACAAGTAATAACGTTTATTCTGAGGTAACGCTCAGGCGAAATCATAAGTGCCAATTCGGCTTCCATTACTCAATCATAAAACTCAAGCAAATTGTTGATAACGCGGGCATTAGGATTTAAGCAACAAAATAATGGTAACGCAGACGCCAGAAATGAACGGAGCATTACGTTATTGTATAATAAACGCGCGGAAGGCGCGGGTATTAAATCAGAGAAATATAGTAGAATTAGACTTACAATTAATATAGAACATCGGCAAATATATAATTGGAGTAAACGCGAAATAGTTGTGTAAGTAGGAAGTATGGTCGCACAGGGAATATCGCGAAATGGGGTGTGTCACGCTCGGAGCGCGTGAACGCCACATCCAAAGCCGCGCAAGAATTCTGTCGCCAAATTATCTTAAGCCCGGTCTACATAGGCCGCAGTTCGCAAAACGCAAGACACACGCACAGTCTACATGTCAATCTAACCTCTTTGTGTATAGAGGTTAGATTGACATGTAGACTGTGCGTGTGTTTTGCGTTTTGCGAACTGCGGCCTGTGTAGACCAGGCTTTAATCTAACGCAAGTAATTAGAACCGAACGCAACAAGAATGTGCCGAGGCATTCGGCATGACACGGAATACTATAACTAACGCAAAAATACGGAGTTACCGCGAGTAATACTATAACTAACGCGAAAAATACGAAGTTACCGCGAGTAACAACGGAATGCAGTAAGAAACGCGAATCGTATCCTAACGCAAGTACTGTCTGAACGCAATCATTTTAACGCGAGAATCAACCGAACGCAAGAGATCCAACGCGAGTCATACTCTAACGCCATCGTTAAGTCGGCGCAACGACATTCCATAACCGAACGCGAGCATCACTCCAACGCAACCAATAACGCGAGTCAACTCAACGCGAATCACATTCCAACGCAATTATCCCAACGCAAGGATGAACTCGATACGCCGCGAACACCGTGCATGCGAGACGCAACCACGAACGCGGACATTACGCACAAACGGGCTCGCAATACCGAATTTCGCCAACGAATCCATCGCGATCTCCAGAGGCTCGCCCTAACGTTTCTATCGCGACTCCGCGGCCATGATACCATCCCGAAGCCCTCCGCTGTCGCTGTCGATCGCAAAATTACGCGAGGAACCGTACATACCGTGGTATTATGCACATTTTCCCGAGCGAGAGCGCGCACCGGAGGGCGGCGTTGTGGTTCGACATTTACGGTACTACTTGCGGGCAACCTCACCGATGCAATGCCTTCTCCTGGGGCTCCTCGCCATCACCTCGTGCCAACAATGGTAGTAATACGGAACTGATACCCGTTTCGGGGCGGCTATCGCGGATCTCAATTCGAGATATTCGGGCGCGCCGACGGACGACCAGAGAGTGTCGCGCTAAATCCGCTCGATTGCGGAATCGATGTGGCATCCCCTTCCTGCGGGGCGTGCCGACCAATCAGGGCGCGAGCTTGCAGGCTCGCGGTATCCCGGCGCAGGGTTGTCACAAGGAAATCCTTCGGGGGCGTGCAACGGTCCCTCGGCGGCGCAGCGACTCCTTAAATTTTTTCTTGTTGACGGACGGGACTTTGTCCCTTCCGGTGTGCCTCCGGTTGGGCCCCGGGCGATGGCCAGCCACCCCATGGGCCGGTATTCCGTGGAGGCGGATTGCTGAGGCCGGGTTTACCCGGGCGCCTGGAGCCCCACTATCGACGGCCTAATCCGTCGCTGCTTTACGCCTTATTCTTGTCTCGTTGCTCTTGCCGATCCGTGATCTCTGCCGTTTCCGTGCTCGCCACTCCTTCTCGATCCTTGGTCCTCCTGGACTCTTCCTTTACTGGTACTCCCGCGGAGAGGTTCGCCGTGGTTTGGGTGAGGCGCCGCGCGCATGACAAATACATAAAATAAAAACAAAAAGGATCAGATTGCGGAAACGCGATTAAATTCGGTTCCTGGAGATCTCGTCGTTGCCTCTCTGGCTCGTCCCTGGGCGCGAAATTCCGCGCCTTGTGACGGCGGCGGGGCGCTGCCACGATGCGGCGAGCCGCAACGTCACAATATATAATTAAAAATAAAGGTAAATAACCACGCTCGTATGAATATAAAAATTAAAAAGAAAAAGGCCAATGATCGAGCAATAGTAGATGTTAAATCATATAATTAGTTAACTTATATACAAAGAACGAAACGTTTCGACTTTACCGAGTCTTCTTCAGCCGTAGTATAAAATATCGTAGGTTAACATAATTCGTAATACGACCTACGTTCCGTTTTGCCCAGTGCGCAAGTCACTTTTTCCGGCATGGTTTACAAGTGAATTGATAAACCTCACGAATGCTAAAAAAGCAGCCCACCGTCATTTTAAAAAAACGAACAAATTCTTAGACTATCTCGCATTTTCTCAGTTGAGAGCCCAGTGTCGATCCTTGTCTTCGAAATGTTTAAATAATTATGTGATAAATTCGGAACGCGCTATTGCGGGCAATGTGAAAATTTTCTGGAGTTTTATGAATTCAATGTTCTCTACGAATTCCATGACAACGCACCTCCTTGAAAATGATTCAGTCCTTGATGATGGTACCGACATCGCAAATTGCTTCGCGGATTTCTTCGAATCGGTTTACTCTGCCCCAGATGGACAGATTACGGACGTAGAATGTGAGCAAAGAGTAGAAATAACTAACATTGATATCACCATTGGTGAAGTTTTTAACGGTATAAATAACTTACAAAATAATTCGTGCCCAGGTACGGATGGTATTCCACCAATTTTCCTTAAATCTTGCATATATTCTATGTCCCGGGCGCTTTGGCTAATTTTTAATAAATCCTTATCTTGCGGCGTTTTCCCAAAAGCGTGGAAGTTATCTATTGTGACCCCTGTCCATAAAGGTGGCGACAAAACTCTAGCTTCGAACTATAGGCCCATAAGTAAACAAAATATTATGCCGAAATTATTCGAAAACTTGGTTGCGGATAAGCTCTCATCACTATTAAAAAATGTAATTATTGATGAGCAGCACGGATTCATGGCCGGGCGCTCCACGTCAACAAACCTCTTACTGTACCACGATTACCTGATCTCAGCTATCGAAGAGGGTTATCAGGTCGATGCCATTTATACCGATTTTAAAAAAGCCTTCGATAGTGTGGACCAGGGTCTTTTATTCGAAAAATTGCGTGCGTATGGCCTTGATGGGACCTTGCTGAAGTGGTTATCAAGCTTTATCACAGATAGAACACAAATTATTAAATTCAGAAACTTCTTCTCTAGAATTATAAACGCAACATCCGGAGTTCCTCAGGGCTCTCACCTGGGCCCACTTTTATTTAACTTATTCATAAATGACATTAAAGCTGTCCTTAAACACTGTGGATTTCTACTATTTGCAGATGATCTAAAAGTCTATCGTCGAATCACAAATATTTTGGATGCGATTCTGTTACAATTAGACCTAGATCGCTTAACCTCCTGGTGTAACACAAACAAATTATATTTCAATCTGTCTAAATGCCATGTGATCCACTTCAGCAAAAAGAAAAGTGTATATAAACATGATTATAGCCTATTCGATACTCCTCTGTCTGCCTGTGACACTATACGTGATCTTGGCGTATGGTTCTCTGCGGACTTATCATTTGACAAACATATTCATCTTATCACAAATAGTGCGTATAAAAAACTAGGCTTTGTCTTGCGATCCTGTAAATATTTCACAAACATTCATACATTAAAAATGCTGTACTGCGCTTTGGTCAGGCCGAGCTTGGAGTATGCCGCCATTGTGTGGGCTCCATATCAACTTAATCACTCTAGGGAAATCGAAAAGATCCAACATCGTTTTCTTCGTAGAATTAGCTTCCTTACAGATAACCCTATACAACTACGCGATCATAACTATGACTCAATATTGGCAAAAACTAACCTATTAACACTAAGTGAAAGGAGAACATATTTTGACTTGTTATTTCTCCATAAATTGATTGGTGGTCATATAAATTGCTCGGTCCTGCTACAACGTGTACAATTACATGTCCCAACTAGACCTCTCAGATGCAACCTGACGTTCTATGAGGAATTACACCGCACTTCATACGGAAAGTTTAAGCCCTTAAATAGAATCCACCTATTAGCTAACAAATTTTCCGACCGCCTAGATTTTTTTCATAAAACCACCGACTCATTTAAGCGTTCGTTATTTTCTTGTTTTCATTAACAATTTATTTGCATATGCATGTATTATTTGTTATGATTTATATTGTACTAAAGGGTGATATCCCGTTAAATAAATAAATAAATAAATAAGTAATTACAAAAATAAAATTCTTACACCTATAGAGCCACATCACCATTCGAGAGACTGACGAATACATACTAAGTTTTTGTCATTGCATCTACGAAGTCAAAGCCGAAGATAAAATGTAGTCAGCGAAATTACATAATTAATCGTTTGGAGGCGAGAATAAATCGGGTCCAATCCAAGAATTGTTGTTTTTATCAGGTTGTATGGTCAAGATATAAAAAGGATTTTCTGAAAGAAGATCGTATGTAACTAAATTAATTGTCGTAAGTATGAAATCCGTTAAAACTTACATGTATTTGTCAGGGCGCGAGCTTGCAGGCTCGCGGTATCCCGGCGCAGAGTTGTCACAAGGAAATCCTTCGGGGGCGTGCAACGGTCCCTCGGCGGCGCAGCGACTCCTTAAATTTTTTCTTGTTGACGGACGGGACTTTGTCCCTTCCGTAGATTGTGGACGTAGATTGTGCGATGTAATGCTCTTTCACGTGTTATGGATGTTAAATGACTGCGCGAATTGTCGGGACGCACAGAGTTATAAACAAATACCAATGTATACATAGACCGACGTTAGTTAAAGTTCTTGTGATTGGCTAGCTCGTCAAGTACGCTAAAATATGAGTCGTCGAGAAATTCTGTATCTGTATTGGAATTGATCCCGTTTTTTTGTTCCCTTATGTGTAACATCTCTGATATTAGTCTCTTATAAAATTTTGGTTTAGAATCGAGTATCACTATATTGTCCCAATCGAAAATGTGATTGAATTTTATAATGTGTTCGGAAATCACAGAATGCCTCGATGGATCCGTTCTGATGTTATTTTTGTGTTCGTTCAATCTAGTTTTAAGTTGTCGCTTTGTCTGTCTTACGTATGAAGCACTGCAATCGTTACACAATATTTTGTAAATTACATTATTGTTCAAAATTCCGGGATTTTTGTCTTTTTGTGCCTTGACAAACTTGCCAAGATTATTTAAGACTCTGTATCCTATCATATGCTCATCGTTGTTAAGTAAATGTGCAGCTTTGTTAGATATGTTTTTTTATAAACGGGATAACTATGAGTTTTTTATTCTGCACCGTGTCGTCGCTATGTTGACTTAATAATTTAATTTTATTTATGTGTTTAAGCTTACTGTTAAGCAGATATTTTAATCTTAGATTGACTTTCCTGAAGATTAATTCAAGAGGGTACCCATTATTCAGTAAAATGTTGATGATTAATTCCAAATTTTTTGTGTGGTACGTGGGGTGAGACAGTAGTATAACTCTGTCGACTAAACTGAATATTGTACCTATCTTGTGACAATCTGGGTGACCCGAGTGGTAAGAAAGGTATCTACCAGAGGACATTTTCTTTTAAAAGTCAATGTTAATCTAATCAATCTCATTGTCAGTGATGTTTCTCTAGGTCTTGCATCACGACGTCAGCAACGACCGGGGATAGTGGCGATCCCATTGGTGTACCGTAGGTTTGTCTGTATATCACGTTATAAAAGTGAAATATTCGGACGTTAAAATAAACTCGAGAGCAAGTAAAAATTCTTTTTTTGGTATTTTGGTTTTTTTACTTATGTAATGCCAACGGTTGCTAATCCCTTTGATTGCGAGATCCAGAGGAATGTTGGTGAACAAAGACGTTACATCTAATGAGATCAAGACATCTGAACTAGAGATTTTTTTGTTGGAGAGTTCTCTGTATAGATCGAAACTATTATCTACGTGACCAACCGAATGGGGAATGCTTTCCGAGATTATATCATGCAGATATCTTGCGAAAGCATATAAAGTTGTGTTTACGGATGAGACTATAATTCTGAAAGGGTGATTCTCTTTATGAATCTTCGGGAGACCACAGGCTTTAGGTAGAGGAATACAGGCTACTCGATTCTGAACCAAATTTTTATAAGAGACTAATATCAAAGATGTTACACATCAGGGAACAAAAAAACGGGATCAATTCCAATACAGATACAGAATTTCTCGACGACTCATATTTTAGCGTACTTGACGAGCTAGCCAATCACAAAAACTTTAACTAACGTTGGTCTATGCATACATTGGTATTTGTTTATAACTCTGTGCGTCCCGACAATCCGCGCAATCATTTGACATCCGTAACACGTGAAAAAGCATTACATCGCACAATTTACGTCCTGACAAATACGTGTAAGTTTTAACGGATCTCAAATTCTTCATTAGTGTTGTGTAAAAATGTTGTTTTAAACATTAATTATCATCATACCTGCGTTCATCGTTGACTAAAAGTTTTTTTCCACGTCTTGAACCATTGTTTCCTCTGTAATATTAATGCATATTGCTCGGGGGGCGAACCCCGGATTTGCGAAAGCAAGACTCGAAGGACCAGAGGGGGGTGTTTTGTCCCCTCAGCGCAAATAAGCGAGAGAAATCATGCAGCGAACAAACGAAAGCAAAGCGACTCACCGTTTTGTTGCCCGATGCCCTCTCGGGTGTGCTCTCTCGTCGCTTCGTCAGTCCTCGGGCTGGCGGAGTCCTCCGAGAAGGAGACGAGCGGCAGGCAAGGGTTGGAGCAGGCAGCAAGCAAGTAATTCACACAGATCAGGCAGGCAAGCAAAGGCGGTAGGCACGGCTCGCGTGCTCCGGACTCGGTTTGACGAGGATTCGACCGGACGTTCGCTAACGTAGATTCGAGCTTTTGAATGGTGTTGACTAGACGACTTCCGAAAAGAGAGTGCCGCTCGCGTCGCGCTTCTGTTGAGAACCGGCGCGAGCGAGTATTTGTTCCAATAATTGGGGATGCCACCCGTGGGCGGGCAGCACGAGTCGGGTGAGTCGCGCGAATATTGACTTAGATCGTGATCCGCCAACGTTTCGCCAACGTATAGCGAGTTACCAACGTGGGATCTATTTATCGACGGCGCGATTTTACCGTCGAATCACGAACACGACAAATTACTGCAACTCGAATGATCACTAATGCTATTGCGGACGAATTAACGATTAACACTAATATGTACAACTATGTACAGGGGGGCGAGCGCCAAACACATATTATTTTTACAATTGTAATAAAATATACTGTTTGACATAACAGATAGAACATGACAGGATTATATTACATTCAATTTAATTCAATTAATGTTAACAAGATTTTTATTAATTTACATTGAAATTGAATGAAATCTAATGTGATTTCATCATATTCTATCTATTAGTTTAAACAATGTATACTTCAATAAATTTCTTTTTTACAGGTGTATTAAAATATCTATTTATACTTTTTTATGAGTATATTATTAATATATCTTACATTTCTTTTCTAATATTGGTCACTGGTCATTTTACTTACCATTCTCTGCTTATATTCCTCTTCTCCTTTTTCCTCTTTATGACGGGCTTTGTTCTTTACGTCAAATACACGTGCTTACTTTTTCTGGTATTCCAAACTTTTCTAACACCTTGTATAGACTGTCCGTCTGCTCCGATAATGTGTCACTGCGAAACTTTAGGTTATGGCCGTGAGCAGGGACATCAACTTTCACATGACAGAGTGCGTTCCAAAACTTATAAAAAAAAGTCGGACAACCTTTTTGGCCACGACCGTACATGCAGTCGTACGATCCATCGAAACCGTCGTCGTACCTGATGTATTTCGACTTAAACAACTTGTACGGCTGGGCAATGTGTCAACCATTGCCATACGCAGATTTTCAATGGTTCGACGACGTAATCGATTTTAATGTTATGGATGTCGCGTTGGATTCCTCGATAGGCTACATTCTCGAAGTCGACTTGGAGTATCCGCAACATCTTCACGACGCGCACACTGACCTACCGTTCTGTCCGACGCGCGATAAACTACCCGGTAGGCGGCAGAACAAGCTTCTCGCAACATTATACGATAAGAAACGTTATGTCATACATTATCGCAAGTGCAGTAGTGTCTCCGTATAGCAAATATTCACGCATATTGAAATTCGCGCAATCTTCATGGCTTCGCGATTATATAGAACTCAATACAAAATTTAGAACATTGGCCAAGAATGATTTCGAGAAAAATTTATACAAATTAATGAACAATGTTGTGTTTGGCAAAACCATGGAGAACGTGCGCAATCACGTTGACGTGCGATGTGACTCATTGGGATGGCAGATACGGAGCGGTGGCAATAATCGCGAAACCAAATTTTTACAGTCGAAGCATCTTTTCGGAGAATTTAGTAGCAATAGAAATGCGAAAACGGTGAAGTTCAACAAACCAATTTACGTGGGTATGTGCATCCTCGATATATCTAATTGTAAGACATGATTGTATGAATTTCATCACGACCCGTGTGGAAATTGCGTTAGGGCTTTGATAAGGCCCCTATTAATTTTCCCTAACTTTGTTTGGGCCCTAATGTGGAAGCCCAATAAGAACCCTTTAAGGCCGATCACGCTTTGTCACTGAGGGCCCTTAGAGGCTAAATAATCAGGGCCTTGATAATTGCCTTATGAAATCCCTTATATTCCCCTAAGTCTTCATAATAATTTAAAAAATGCTTTAAAAATGACACAAATATGAGTCATTTAAAGGTATGTATATGCCGTTACTTTTGTGAATTAACAATTTTAGAAAAACAAAAAAAAAAGAAAATACATTTTTATTATGTATAATGTCCGTGTGTGCATACAGCCGCGCGGTCACCCATACAAGTCAGAACCGCACCTAACGTTGCTTGACATCGATGATCGAACGGACTAGTGGTGATCCTTTGATTCTGACGCTTCCTTGTTGCTTATACTCCTATATAACACATCTTTAAAGTGTTCAAAAAACGTGTAATGATAATAACCGGTAAATATTAAAAATAATAACGCAATTACAATTATTGTACAATAATTATTAATATGAAATTTGTATATTTAACATAATATAATATTAATATAATAACGTTAACAACATGCATAATAACGCCTAAAGACGATACCTGACAAAATAAAAAATTTATTTAATAAATTAAATTAAAGTTAAAGAATAATCTCTATTTTAATAATCGTTACACTGAGGGAAAAATTTTGTTGAATCAACAAAACAATTTTGCTTGGCAACATACAATCTTCCGGTTTTATTAAATCAACAAAACAATTTTGTTGATTTTTCAATTTATTGATCCAATTATTTATTTTATTGAATTAAGTACACGTCTATTATTTGAACAAAATGAAATTGAATTCTGAAAATGGTATCATACAAAATAATTTTTTTAAAGTTAATGATCAATTTTGTTAACTCAATAAAATAATTTTGTTGACCCAAGAACATTAACGTTTTTAAAAATAGTAAATTTATTCAAAGAAATATTTAGTTAATGTTATATTATGTATAATTGATAGTATAAAATATTTAGTTAAAAAGAACAAATCAATATAATCAACAAACAAAATAGTAAAAAAAAAATATTTTGTACAAATATTTTGTTAAGCCAATCAAATCATCTGCTTGGCAACATACAATCTTCCGGTTTTATTAAATCAACAAAATTTTGTTTGAAAAAAATAATTATTTCTCTCAGTGTACCTTGATCAAGTCCCACCAAGGCCGTTATTGGGTTTCCTTATTCAGGCCACACATTAATTGAGCTACCCAAAACTGATATCGCCCTACTGGGACCTAGCCTGGCAATAATGTGGAAATCCTTATTAGGGAATCCACGTTTAAGCCCTTAAAGGCCCTGAAGCTTATTAAGGTTGCCTTAACAATTTTCCACACGGGGAGTACATGTTACTGTTGTATCGCGACAAGTGTAAAGTCACGTACACCGATACGGACAGTCTCATTTATCACATCGTGTGCGACGACGTGTATGATACCATGAAGCGCGACATTAATAGACTTGACACTAGCGATTACGCGATCGATAATGCGTATGGTATCCCACTCGCCAATAAAAAATATTCCGGGCTTGATGAAAAACGAAAACAACGGTGCGATAATGACCGAATTTGTCGGGCTTAGCAAAGATGTACGCCTTGCGAGTGGACGGTAAGAAAGATACCGAGAAAAGGCTAAAGGTGTTAAGAGTAACGTCGTAGACAGGTCGATAACGTTCGACGATTACACGCGGTGTCTGCGCGACGAAATTGAAATGACGCAACAGCAGGCTTGCATAAGATCCAAACAACACAAGGTATACACCATGTCCGAAACAAAAATAGCTCTAAGTCTATACGATGATAAGCGATACATTATACCCGGTTTTACCGAGACGCTGCCATGGGGGCATTATAAAATGCCATCGTAAATATATTGTAATTACATTTAGATGTTTATGAAAATAAATGACTCATTTGTATGTATAATATGTTTTTATATTGTAATAAATTTTTACAGTACATTATTCTTGTGTATCCATGAATTGTGTGAATTATTAAATCCTAACCACTTTACATAAACCTCATCCCTCCTTTTGCGCAAAACTTTTTCAACGAGATACACGTCGGGATTAGCAACGCGATGTAACTCGTATTCGTAGAAGCCGCCGGCGACGGCTTCTCCGCAGGAATCTTCCAACAGATACGTCACGGGATTAGTTTTTTGCACTTTGACAATTCTAAACACCTCCGTGGTCCAATTTGGCGTATATCCTTTCTCGAAGATTGTCTTGAATTTACTCACGCGTACCGAGTCGCCCACTTTGAATCGCGCGGGAGCAGCAATCTTTACGTAACTGTACACCGTTGTTAGGAGCTTGTCGGCGATCGCAGGGTAACATCGATGGGTCGCATGCCGATAGTTCAATGCTTTCGTGCGTTGTAATCCGATACAAGACCCGACAGCGAGTCGATCCATTTGTAATTTCCATTGCGCGTAAACATTTTCCACATGTCGTTCTTGAGCGTGCGATTGAATCATTCGACGACCGATGCCTTCATTACGGAATAGGTCGAATAGTGATTGATACTATGTTTCTTCAAGAGTTTCAGCACGTTTGCGTTGTAAAATTCTCTCCCTTTGTCAGTCTGCAGATTTTTCGGACATCTTCCGCCGTTTCGAATTATCGCGAATTATTTTCGCAATCGCCGTAGTAACCTCGGTTCCGCTATTGGCCTGGAGCGGTACGGCCCATGCGTGCTTGCTCAGCACGTCGATAACGGTGAGTATGTAGTGGTAGCCTCTGTTGAATCGCGTGTACTCATCTCGACCACATCCGCCTGCCACCGGTCATCGTATCCGCGCTATGATGAGTCTTCGCAAAAAATTTCTTCTCGCAGGAGCGTGTAATTCTTCCACCAGCCTCTGTTTCTCAGTTGATTGCTTCTTACTAGCCATGATGATGACGCGCAACTGACGCAGAGATCAGATGTACGTTTTTATATATTCGCGATAATTTGCAATTACATCTTGAATCATCTTTTGAAGTTCGTTTAGGGTAATTTGCACGTTATTCTGAAATGCGACCATCTTTTTCTCGATTTCATCCTGTCGATCTTTCAAAATTTGCACGCTCTGCTGCACGTAACGTTTATTGGCGGCATCGCCATCATTTACAGGGGGCGCTATCCGTCGAATCTTGCGCAATTTCGCAAAGTCGGTGGCGACCACGTAAGGAGCGTTATCGCGCACGTAATTTCTAATTAATCCGCTTTATTGATAGTTCCGCACCGCTTCTTCTGAGCGATATACCAAACTTGTTGATTAACATTTCGATGTTGATTGAATGACTCGCCGACGCGCGATTTAATTTATAATAAGTCCAGCCTCGCGAAGTTCCTCGATAATCGACAGGATCTCGTTATCGTGACCGTTGTGACCGCTAGGCGCGAAGCTTCGAGCAATCGGAGACGTTCTACAAGCTCATTGGGATCGTCCCAGTGAACATAGTCGATCTTGTTGTCGGTTAATGTCATGGCACGCGGTATACCTTTTCCAGTTTTTTTTACCCGAAATCGACGATGCAATTATATGGTCGAACTTGTTGCTGTTTAATGTCATGGCACGCGGTATACCTTTTCCAGCTTTTTTACCCGAAATCAACGGTGCGATTATTTGTGTGTACTTGTATCCCCTGTTGGGGATACATTTAATCGAGCGTGAGCATCATGATTGCGTTTATGAGCATTTGTCATCAACAGAATGCTCTTGTATTTTTGCTTGTCGTCCTCCGTGTAGATCTCGTCATTGGGAATTTTCTTAAAGATTAACTCGTAAAGACCGCGTGTGCCTGCGTATCGTATGCCGTCGATAATTATGTTGTCCGCGTTGTCTACGTCAAAACGTTTATTACCGAGCATCATTCCATCGTTGCTGAAATAAACACCGTACACGGTGTCTATACCGCTTTCATGATTGCCGCTCAGAACTGCTCCGACGTACTTTTGGCTCAATAGACCCAAATGATTTCGCAACGTTTCTCGACCCTCAGATGTTTGCAACTGCTGTCGAACGGACGTCACGAGTGAGTCATCTGTGATTTCGAAAACATCCTCGTTTGCGAGTGATTCGAGCATTGTGGGTTGTACGGGAGGCGCAGAGGTTATTGGTGGTTCATTTAATGGACCTTTCGATTGTTTCGATTTACGCAATTGTAAAATTTTGGTTATTTCGCTCAAATTAGATGGCACATTTATCGATCGTTTCAACGTAACCGGAGTTGAAGCCGTTACAGAGTTGTTAAACGAAGCGTTTGGTTGTTTTCGTTTGAGCTTTGGCTTTTCGTCTTCTCACGCCGTTTCATTCTCAATCTTTGACACATCAGATTCTTTGCAAATGGTGTTTTCAGCAATCTGCCTTAGAGGCTCGATGATGGGCTTAAAGTGTCTCTCCAACGCCATATCTTCCTCCATTTTACCAGTTTTCAAGGTGTGATACTTTTTGCGAATCAAATTGCTCGTTTTTTGCAATTTGATTTGCTATCCTCTCGCGCTCTCTAATCTCCTCGCCGCTGTCCATGTTGCGATAACGTTGTTCAATCGACGCGTCGACAACAACTAACCACGTTTCGGTATCGCAAAGTCGTTAAATCCTTTTCTGTATCGACCATTTGAAATCGCGCTGTCCTTGTCTATCACCATGAATCCCTTCTTTTGTTGCCAACATGTATGACACAATTTACTGAAATCATCGTAAGACATATCTGTGTTTACGTGATCATTGTATACGTGTTTCAGATTGGTACCATCTTGTTTAAACAGAATCAATAAATTCGCGTATAAGATGCTTCGGTATCTTTGCATACGTCTGACAAAGATAGAAGGAGTCAACGTCCGCGTGCCGGCCCATTGCAAAGTATTCTCTTATCGTATCCTGCTTGTCGCACGCCACGTCATAAAAATATAATTTGGAAGCGCCTCGCTCGGTAGAATAACGTGACTGTTATTCGAAAACGTAAAGTAGCCAATCTCTTCTATCGGTGTTAGTATTTATATTCTTCAAATATCGATATTTCGGTTGTTGCAACGATTTCGAGTACACATACACGTTCTCGAAACGTACACCGTGCGGACTTTCCAGCAAGCTTATCAAGACGTTTGTCTTGCCGCAATTCGGCGGACCGCAGATGATACGGCGTATAGAAATCGGTAGCATGTCTCCATGTTTGCGTACCTCTTTCGTTTACTGTATCCTATCGTCAAAGTTTGTCACTTTGATCGTCCGCGATTGTCGTACGAACCGCATTTTACCTCCCCTCCACAATGAATGAAAAACAGTATCAAGAAAGCTGGCTTATTTATAGAGGCGCGTAGAGCTGAAATGCTCAGTGTTTAAAATGTTTTTGCTCATGTCAGATAACAGCGATATTTACGATTTAACCGCCGAGCAATTGAAGTATATACCAAAGGTCATTCTACTACGACAGTTTTATAATTACATAGATTATTTGTGGGATAAGCTTCCCGAACATATCAAGGCAGATTTGGAAGTTCAGCAATATTGTCGCTGCTTAATACTGTTTCGCCCGTGTTGAGACACCCGTTGCGCGCTGAACTTCGCTCCTCCCTGAGTTGCCGCAACTCCTCGGCAATAGCTCGTAGAGTCGACGCTTCGCTGGGAGATTCCGGAGTTCCGGCGCGCGGCATTTTTCTCACCGGGGCATCCGTCGCTCGTGAAGAAACCCTTGTTGACGTCATTCTCGTTCTTTATCGTCCGTCCGATCCTGGACGAGCCCCCAAAAATGTTGCGCTGCGCTCCGCTAATCTCAAACACTCGCGTTTGCGCCGCGCACTCCCGGATTTGCGTAAGAAAGGAAGCACACTTTTAAAAGAAGGAACTCAAGTTTATTCAGGAAATACAGAGAAGGTTTGAAGAACAGGTCTGAACGGTTCGAATCTCCAGATAAATCTGACAGGCGATAATCAATCAATCAATCCATATGTCCCGTTGTCAAGGGACGCGCTTCGGCTTGAAGCTACTCGTGAGCGAAGTTCAGTTCTCGTGAGCGAAGTTCAGCGCGCAACGGGTGTCTCAGCACGGGCGCAACAATACATTATAATTTGCCGTGTCAGCAAACGCACATCGACGGTCCGCCGCCGTTGATAAAAAACTGCGGCGAATGTCACCGAAGATAGGTCGAAGTCTGTTAAATCGCGCGATAAACGCGCTTCCGATCGAATTACATATCCCCGGCTATCAATTTTGCGGTCCGGGAACTCATTTAAAAACACGATTGGCAAAAGGTGATCGGGGTATTAACCAGTTCACTAGTAATGACGCATATATGCGCGGAAAAAAGTGCCACTACTGGTAATGACGCATATATGCGCACTATGAATATTTCTTCCAATGTTTAACGGATTTGAATATAACTTGGTACACCTATGCTTTTCGGGTCGCTGAAAACAGATCTTACCAGTTTTGGCACAAAACGTTGATTTCGCGTTACTGGTTAATCTATTGGATGCAGCGTGTTGCCAGCACGACATAGCTTACTCACGTAGCAACGATCTTGCAGAACGATATGTGGCAGACAATATACTCGCCGCGAAAGCGCGAAAACGTGTCACCGCGAACGATTCGACTCTCGAAGAGAAAGCTGCAGCTACAACCGTTTGGGCGGCCATGAAGGCTAAAACGAAACTCGGTATGGGTTTGAAAACGAAGACAAAAAAGATGAACAAGCGAATACTTCCAATAGCGAAACGCGGTGGTATCCTGCTGATCCTGCCGTTATCCTGCCGCGGGGATTCTCGGTTCGTTGGTGGCGGAGCGGCGGGAATTGCAAAGGCCGTGAACGATAACAAAGCCGCGCGGCGTCAGCTGGAAAAGATGCAACGTCACAATCGCGCCATGGAAAGTCACGGACTTTATCTCGCTCCGTACAAACGCGGACGGGGAGTCTCTAGAAAAAAAAACATCGAAGAGACGCTAAAAATTCCCAAGGGTGTAACTACCAACGTAGAACTGCAACAATTGGCAAAACGTATGCGCATTCCATATTTTAGAGGTATTTAGAAGCGACTCGTTACCGATCAAGAGACACGGTAGTGTCTCGCGCCAAGTACACGCGGAGCGAGACCAACCGTGACTCTTTTACGCGACGCGACGATTTGCAAGTACTCGAGATGTTGAGATCTCGATAACGAGTGAACGGATCAAGTTCTAAATAGGCTTGATCGATAGCTTGGGGTCGATTTGGGGGGGGGGGTCCGTTCTTTTCATTTTTCCGCTACGTGCCCTACGAGCGGAGATATTGGAAGGCAAAGTCCAAATGTGAAAATTTTATTTTAAGATACTCCTAACGCTACGATATAACCGAATGATATATATATATCACGTGATCAGAGAAAACGTCCCTTTCACTTTTTCGCCACTGGCGGTGGCGGTGCTAGTGTCGCCAGTTTCGATATTGTGCGCGCATTATTATCGATCTAGTAGGTAAATTATTATAGGTCGATAGACTTATCGGTCAGGAGGAAGATTTTTATATTTAAGTAAATTAGGGTACCGTGTCTCTTGATCAAATAATCTTGATAATAAATAATATTATTATAATATTATTATATATATTATTATTATTATCAACCCAGCGAATAAATCCATCGAGTCGATATACAGGTTACCGACGACGAGGTCCAGATAGTGCGCTCCGTAGTTTTCGGTGTCTAGGTGTATTAATACTTTGAATTCGATGTCTACGTGTCTCAGGTTGTCGACGACGAGGTTCAGATAGTGCGTTCCGTAGTTTTCGGTGTCTAGGTGTATTAATACTTTGAATTCGATGTCTACGTGTCCCAGGTTGCCGATGACGACGTCCAGATAATGCGCTCCGTAGTTTTCTGTATCTAGGTGTATTAATACCTTGAATTCGATGTTTACGTGTCCCAGATTGCCGACAACGAGGTCCAGATAGTGCGCTTCGTAGTTTTCGGTGTCTAGGTGTATTAATACTTTGAATTCGATGTCTACGTGTCCCAGGTTGCCGATGACGAGGTCCAGATAGTGCGCTCCGTAGTTTTCGACGTCTAGGTGTATTAATACTTTGAATTTGATGTCTGCGTATCCCAGGTTGCTGATGACGAGGTCCAGATAGTGCGCTCCGTAGTTTTCGACGTCTAGGTGTATTAATACTTTGAATTCGATGTCTACGTGTCCCAGGTTGCCGATGACGAGGTCCAAATAGTGCGCTTCGTAGTTTTCGGTGTCTAGGTGTATTAATACTTTGAATTCGATGTCTACGTGTCCCAGGTTGCCGATGACGACGTCCAGATAATGCGCTCCGTAGTTTTCGGTATCTAGGTGTATTAATACCTTGAATTCAATGTCTACGTATCCCAGGTTGCCGACAACGTGGTCCAGATAGTGCGCTCCGTAGTTTTCGACGTCTAGGTGTATTAATACTTTGAATTTGATGTCTGCGTATTCCAGGTTGCCGATGACGACGTCCAGATAATGCGCTTCGTAGTTTTCGGTGTCTAGGTGTATTAATACCTTGAATTCGATGTCTACGTGTCCCAGGTTGCCGATGATGACGTCCAGATAATGCGCTCCGTAGTTTTCGGTGTCTAGGTGTATTAATACTTTGAATTCGATGTCTACGTGTCCCAGGTTGCCGACGACAAAAGACTATAGCGCGAACTTGACGCGGGACACTACCGTGTTATAGGTTATGTATGTGACTGTGACAGCTGGTGACAGCGCGCTAAACGCACTGTCTGCACTGCGCGCAGTACACACACACGTATACATCGAAACTGGCGATTCTAGCAGCACCGCCAGTGTCGAAAAAGTGAAAAGGACACGATTCCAGCCAATGAAATGATAACATGGCATGAGTGATGAGTAGATAGACGACGTATCTTAATAAAAAAATTTTCACATTTGGACTTTGCGTCGCAATATCTCCGCTCGTAGGGCACGTAGCGGAATATTATAAGAGCAAAATTTCCGAGAGAAGCAACGTGTTGGAGAGAAGCCATGTGTTGAAAATTACGGTTCATTAAAAGCTACAAATACTATTGATTTCTTATATTAGAAGATAAGTTATAAAGTTAAATCGTTGTATTAACAAAGATTTGTGCGTAAAAATCGAGTTTATGTAAAGAAACATAGATATCAAGGATGATACTACGTCTTAAATTTAAACGAAATTAAGAAAACAAAGGTAAGAAAAAGAGGTAAATTTATTTTTCAAAAAGGTAAAAAAAGGCGCCAAGTACACGCATGGTTACCTCGGAAAAACTAAGTAGTAGTATTATTAATTTTAATTAATAAAATCCAAGTGGTACTTAATGTGTTTATATTATTAGCATTATTCAAGCTAGATTACGATTATGTCTTGTATCGCAAAATATCTACGGCTTATAGAGCTTTACAATCTGTACATACTGTTTGTAAGATAAAGATATACTGTTTCTAAGATGCGTAACACTACAAAACGC